>JASXSY010002101.1:0-113699 GCA_034509805.1 Sipha maydis
GTTTTGGGATAGGAATAATAATTGCGTTTACGCCATTGATCGGGGAATACGCTGTTATTCCAGATCGCATTGTATATTTTAAGTAATTGGGTTATGCCATTAGTGGGCATATTTTGTATAAACTGATAGGGTATGTCGTCCGGCCCAGGACTTTTGCTTTTACAGTTTAACATGGCGTTATTGAGTTAATTTTGATTAAAGGGGATATTAAGATGATTGTCTTGATGATGGAAGTTATTATTGAGTTTATTGATGACTACATTTTCAACGTTATATTTGTAATGTATGAAATCAGGATCAAAATTTGAATCACAGCTGTTTTTCGTGAAGGATTGTGCGAAAGCGTCGCTTATGTCTGTTGGAGAAGAGATTAGAATATCATTATGTATGAGAATTGGTGGATGAGGTTGTAGAGACAGTCCTTTGATTGCTTTAATTTTTTTTTTCCATATTTCTGTTGGACAGGTGTTGGGGTTAATTGAATTTGTGTATTTTTGCCATGATTCAGTTTTGGATTTTTTTGGTTATATATCTAGATTCTGCTCGAGTTTTTTTTTAGGTTTATGTAGTCTATGGGTGATCTAGTTTTTTAAAATTTATTTAGACATTTTTTGTATTTTTTTATTGCTTCTTTACATTCTTCGTTCCACCATGGTACTATTTTCTTTCTATGATTTGTGTTTTTTTTTTTCCAATAGCTATATTTGCGGCGTCTAATATGATTTTTGAGAATTGGGTAATTATAGTGTTTATTTGGGTTTGGTTAAGTTGAGATTCTGTATCGATTTTTATTGGACTTTCTAGTAAATTTTGATTGATAAGATCTTGGTAAAGTTCCCAATTGGGTTTTTTTTAGGTTCCAATGTGTGTATGAGGTCGTTTTTGATATTTGGTCCGATAGGGTTATGGATATGGGTCCATTTCTACGCCCCCCCCCCCCCGATTTGGAATTTTTACATTCTGATTTCACAAATCGTTTGTGCATCGTTTGTGCACGAATGTGCACGAATGTGCACGAAGTCCCGTCATTTGTGCATAAATATTGTGGAAGTTATCCCTAAAGCAAATTCAGGATCCATTTCTATGCCCCCCCCCCCCGATTTGAAATTTTTACATTCTATTTTCACAACTGATTTGTGCATGAATTTGTATGAAGTCATGTCGTCGTTTATTGTTATTACTATTATTTTTAGACTTATAACAAATCATATTTTGTCTGAGTAGAGGTAAAAACAATAAATTAACCACATATTAGAATTTTTTGAATTCTATCGAAGGATATTTTTTTACATTATTATTTGCAAGTGTCTAATGTTCCAACACTTAAATTAAATATGGTATTAGTTAATAGTTTGCAATTATTATCATTACATAGATAAAAACTTACATGTGGTTTTATGAAATAAAAGTAAATAATAATTATATATTTTAATTAATTTAATTTTTGGTATTTATGTGTACAATGTCCTTCAGTAGGGTATCAAATTTGAAAATACTGTAAAAATAAATTTATTTTTAATCGATTAGTTTTTTAACATTTAAGACAATGTTGAAAAAATTACTTTTATAGATTATTTCTTTTTGAGTTACCTATGTGACAATAATTATGAAAAACTGTGAAAAATAATGTATGCGTTTTAAAACATCTGAATAGTAAGCAAACTATTCGAACTATCGTAGTATCTACTAACTAACTTATCAAACGAAGTTAAGTATCCTTTGTTAATATATTTTTATTTTATTTTATGTTCTTTAAATATATATATATATATATATATATTGTAATAAATCAATTGTAATTTATAATGTTGCAATTAAGAATATTATTTTATTTATTTTAATATTATGGTAAATATTTTATGATTTTCTCATAATATTACGTTTAGTTACATTTTAGTATGATTTTAAATAGCATAATATGTATCTATATACAATAGATGAATACGATTTTATAATAATTCTATTCTTTAATCAATATTATACCAAATAAGGTCATTTTTAAAATTAATTTTAGTACCAATTTTTGTCAATTGTAGATAATATTAAAAAAAAAAATTGTTATTATTTAACTTGATGCCTTTACAAGTGTAATATCGGAGGATATTAAGTAATGGAATACAAACAAATTTTACATTACAAACAAACAAACTTGGAATGTAAGAACTTTATAACAGTGTAGGAAACTGGAGAATCTAAAAATAGAAATGGACAAGTTGAAAATCGATATTCTGGGAATATCAGAAATGAGATGGCCAAAGTCAGGAGACTTTTGGAGCGGAAACTATAGAATAATATGTACGGGAGCATCAGAGAAGAAACCTGGTAAAGGAGGAGTAGGGATTATAATGAATAAAACCCTAGGGAAAAAAGTTAAAGGCTATATACAATCATTCTAATCAAGTTCCAGAAACAATAGTAGTTCAAGTGTATATGCCGACATCAAATAGTAGCGACGAAAAGATAGAAGAAATATACGAAAACATAGATAAAATAATCGAAAATATTAAAGGGGAAGAGAATCTGATAGTAATGGGCGATTGAAATGCCGTTGTAGGGGAAGAAAAAGTAAATAATGTAACAGGTGCCTTTGGGTTGGGAAGGCAAAATGAAAGAGGAGAATTAGAGTTTTGTGCAAAACATAACTTAATAATCACAAATACTTGCTTCAATCACCATAGAAGAAGAAGGTACACGTGGAAAATGCCAGGAGACATAAATAGATACCAAATAGATTACATTATGGTACAGAATAGATTTAAAAACCAAGTGAAGGAGAGTAGAAGTTACCCAGGAGCGGATATAGATAGCAACCACAATCTAGTAATGATGAAATGTGAACTTAAATATAAAAGCATAATAGATAAAAAGAAGAAAATAGTGCAATGGAATACTAAAAAACTTAAATACGAAAAAATAAACAAAAAATATGTAACTATTAAAGAATCCCAAAATATTAAAGAAAGATGTCAGAACTTAAAAGATATAATTACAAAGGTCGCAATGTAGCGAAAAAGGAATGGATTACAACAGAAATAGTCAACATGATAGAGGAAAGAAGGAAATACAAGAATTCGAACAGAATAGATGATCAGGAAAAATATAGAGTACTAAGGAATCTAGTCATTTAGAAATCGAGGGATGCAAAAGAAAAATATTTGGAAGAAAAGTGTAGCGAAATAGAAACCTTCATACAGGACAGGAAGTAGTGATGAAGCATATATAATGGTGAAAATGTTTTTCGGACAGCATAAACCTCGAACAGGGAGAATAGAAGATAGCAACGGAAGAATGCTATATGAACAAAAAGATATAGCGAAAATATTGAAATATGAAACCCTGTACAAGGAAAAAACACTTAAGGAAAAAGAAACCAACGAATCAAGCGAAAAAGACAAATCTAAAGAATATAACGAAGATATCGAAATACTCCCAATTATAAGAGAAGAGTTTGATAAAGCTTTGCGGAATCTGAAAAATAAAAAAGCAGCAGGAATTGATGGATTATAAGCGGAGCTTTGGAAGGAGTCAGGAGAAAAAGTTAAAAGGGAATTATTCCATATTATCAAAGTCATATATGAAACCAGTGAATTGCCTGAAGATTACTTAAAGAGCCTAATTAAACCCATCTCAAAGAAAATAGCAGCAAAGAAATGTAAAGAATATCGTACAATTAGTTTGCAATCCCATGTCTCTAAAATACTAACAAAGATTATATTCAAACGTATTGAAAGTAAAATAGAGCAATCACTGACAGAAGACCAATTCGGATTTAGAAGAAATATGGGATCAAGGGAAGCAATATTGGCGCTAAGAATAATCATCCAAAAAAAGATTAGGAAAGACAAACAAACATTTATAGCTTTTGTGGATATCGAAAAAGCATTTGATAACGTAAACTGGAAGGTCATGTTTAAAATTATGATTTTACTTATTATTTTAAGTGTATATTAGTTTTAACGTAATAAACCAAATTTGTATAATACAAAATATATTTAAAAAACCATTTCAAATTTTCAGTAATTCCAAATGAAATTTTACGTTTTTTTTTGTTCTAACTTAACATATTTTGCGTCAAAGAATTAGCAGTCCTAATAATAATAATTAGAAGTTTCGATAATATGAGTGGTCGACAAGTGGTGTGACGTCACAACACCTACCAAATCTTTATAACTAGTAGCACCAGTACCAAATCGCTTGTCGATAAGACTTGGACACCGGACGGCGCGGCGATAGTGGTTCAACCTGGCATAAAGCCCATGGAAAAAAATGATCGGAATAAGTCCTGGTAAATATTTCAAAACTAATATGAACAGAAGAAAAATTATAGCCGCTAAAAGACAAAATGGTATTAATAATAAATCAAGACGAAAGTTGGCCTTCAGTAAAACAGCAGGCGACTATGACTATGGTCTAAATGCAGCCGAATTAGATATTAGTGAAGAAGAATCACAATTGAGAATGAATTTAGTATTGGAAAAACTTAATAAAGAAGCAGCAAATCAACAATTAATTAATGCAATTGAAAAAAAAACAGTAGGACAAAATGATAATATAGAATAGCATGAAATTCGCAAAAAATCGTTTGACTGCATCTCATTTTGGAACTATAATTACAAGGCGATCAAAAACTCACTGTCAGAATTTAGTAAAAATACTGATTTATACAAAAAATTTGATTTCAAAACATATCGAATTTGGAAAACAGAGCAATCGAAATTTTTGAAAAAAAACATCTCTTACAGTTAAAAATTGTGGTTTTTTTATTGATAGCGAGCACCCTCTTTTAGGGGCTAGTCCTGATGGTGTAATAGATTATTATGCTATTATAGAAGTAAAATGTGCACCTTCAATCGAAAGTAAAAGTTTACTTGACACACTTAGAGATAAAAACCCGTTTTGTTTAGAAGAATTAGATTTAAAAAAAACATTCTTTTTATTGGCAAATTCAAGGGCAATTAAATATTACAAATATATCAAAATGTGCTTTTGTTTTATACACATTGGCCAATGATATTTATGTCGAATGGATTTATAAAGATGTACAACTATGGAATGAAATCATGTTGCCTAAATTAAAATTATTTTATATGAACTGTATGTTGCCAGAAATTGTTGATGCAAGATTGGCCAGAGGTATGCAAATTAGAGACCTATTGTTAGTTCAATGTTTGGCTGGAAAAAACGATGAAACTAGTTCGGTTTTATACTAGTCTAGAGCACAAAAAAAAAAGGTTTCATCTCAGATTTTATTTATATTATATTGTACTGGGGAGAAAATCAAAAAGTTTAACGTGGACCGGCTTCAATCGTGCCGTCAAAACGTGCACAGAAATCGGGTTCATCTTTAATTTGTAAATTTTGAAACTTTCGATTACATGAATATTCGAAAATTGACGGATTTAAATGATTTCCAAGCGCCTGTCACTGAGGAACTACGTAGCACGTGGCATAAAACGGAAAACGCTGCATCCGAATGACATCCACGCAATACGCCGTTTGTATTATCACTAGGCTTAGGGACTTCTAGCATTTGCATACTTTTTTTAATTATTGTTAAATATAGCATAGTGCGAAATAAATTCGTTTCTCGGTGCCACAATATCAGATCTAAAATTTGAATGTGCATATTTTTGCATATTTAATAGATTTTGCAGGAGAGTGCAAATTTTAACATTTTTATGTTTATTTTGCATATTTTGGCAAAAATTTAAAATTTCAAACTAAAAACTATAGATACATATTACATATACATTAATATTACATATTTTAACCGGTTGAAAAAAAAATTTATTAATAGAACTTAATACATAGTAATATGCTATCTGCAAACTACCTCTCATATCTCGTTATAATTTTTGTGTAAGGATTAACTATAAAGAATACTATAAACCCGTATCGATCGTAAAATCCGCTGGATATCGACCGAATGTCGATAAAAATATTAGTCGATATAGAATAATAGATTATTAATTGTTAAGTGTTCAGTTCAGTCGATTATTATCTGTCGTTGTTTGTGCGTCTTGCCGTCTCACAACCACGCAACATCGAATCATACGTAAAACGTGCGAGTATATTTTGTAACATTGTATAATGCCGAAAGTACAACAGTCTACGAGTAGCCGATTACAAAGTTTTGTTTCGGAGTTTAAAGATACATTTACATCCGATGGACACGTTTTATTTTGTGTACTATGTGAAAAAAGAGTGGAAAGTGATAAACGATTCAATGTGGTCCAACACCTAAAAACTGAAAAGCATTGTAGTGCAGTAAAACGGAATGAAAATAAAAAAAATAAGGTAACACAAGAATTAGTTTCAAACTCAGACTTGGGTAACAAGAGTTCTTTCAACAAAGATTTGTGTAAAGCTTTGCTTTTATCAAATATTCCATTAAATAAATTATCGAACAACGAGTTCAAAAGCTTTTTAGAAAAATATACAAATGAAAGCATACCTAGTGAAACCATTTTACGTAAAGGGTATGTAGACGACATTTATCAAGAAACTCTGTTGAAAATTAGGAACTATGTTGACAAAAAAAAAAATTTGGGTGTCTGTTGATGAGACTACGGATGTCACCGGACGTTTTGTGGCAAATGTTGTAATAGGAACACTGGAAATTGATAGGGCAGGGGAAATTTTTTTATTACATTGCGAAGAATTAGAGAAAACTAATCATTCAACTATATTTAAGTTATTTGACAAAGCAATGGGAATATTATGGCCCGAGGGAGTTCAGCATGATAATGTTTTATTGTTTTTAACTGATGCTGCCCCGTATATGGTGAAGGCGGGTAAATGTATAAATACCCTTTATTCTAAATGCATACATTTAACTTGCCTTGCTCATGCATTTCATAGAATTGCCGAAAAAATTCGTGGTGAATTTTCAGATATTGATAAAGTAGTAGCCTCAGTTAAAAAAGTGTTTCGAAAATCATCTATACGTATTAAAACATTTTTAAATATAACAAACAATGAGATTCCGTTACCACCAGATCCCATATTAACAAGATGGGGGACTTGGATAAATGCCACCTTGTATTATTGTGAACATTTTTCAAAAATGCATTCAGTTATACAAACATTTGACGATGATGATGCAGTATCAATTAAAACCGCTAAAAAGTATTTGAAAAAAAGTAATCTTCCATGTCAACTAACATTTATCAAAGCAAATTTTGAATTTTTATCTCGAGCTATAACATTTTTAGAAAAAAGAGGTACTAAGCTGTCGGATTCGTTAAAAATAATTGAAGATACAAAAAATAAAATCAGTCACTTGAAATGTACAAAGGCTATATCAATTGTAAACAGTGGCGTATCTAGGATTTTTTTGGGGGGGGGGGGCTGATCAGTTACAGAAAAATAATAATAACTGCAAAATAAGTGATTAAAAAAACTATATTTAAAATATTAAAACAATAAATTATTATTTTAATCATATTGTTAATTTTAGTCGTCTAGCTTTTTCACTGTTCGAAACTTATCTAGTACCATATCATCAGTAATATCTACATCTCTATGAATAGAGATAGTCCTACAAGCCGTGATTCAGATGTTGTGTTTCTAAGATAATTTTTCAACCTCCTTAATGTTGAAAAACTTCTCTCTGCAGTTACTGTCGAAACAGGAAGTATTGATAGTATCTTAAGAAGCTCATACATATTTGGGTACATTAGTTGATCACATTGATGAAGTGCTTCGATAGCTGTCGATGGCCGAGATTCAACTAAGTTCCATTTCGACTGCCATAATTGATATTCAGCTTCTATAATGTCATCATAACTTTTTAAATCATTCTGGTAAAATGTAACTGCCGATTTAAGATTTGAGTATGGCTTATCTACAATCATATTTGGTAAAACGTATTGCAGAGAATTTATTATTTCATGATGTGATAAAAAACGTTCATTCAATGATAAAAGTATATCATTTAAGTGAGGTATAAAAACGGTTCTCTTATAAAATTCTTTAGTATTTTGAAAAGGAACATTTTGGCGGTTTATTTGAGTAATACAAATTCGTGGTATACTTTCTTCCACATTTATTAAACCTCCTAAACGATTGACTTCTTCATAAATCTTATTAAATTTATCAGTTGCATTATCTCTTAATATTTGAAGTTGGATTATTACCTGATCCACTCTAGCAAGCGCATTTACTAAATCAATATTTTTAGTTTGCAAGTATTCTGATAAATGATAAGTATAACTTAACAATTTAGATGATACGCAGACAGAAACTAAAAATATAAAATTACAGATGCTATTTAATAAAATAGTTGTTCTGTTTGAAGAATCACATTCTATTTGTTCAAGCGCAGCAACAATAGGTTCTAAAAATTCCTTAAACAGCATTACAGCCTCGTGGCGTAAAACCCACCGAGTTTCGCATAAAGACTTTAATTTGAACGACTGAGCGCTAGGTAGGATCTCTATAATTTCATTTTTTTAAATTGTCGTTCTCTTTGCTGAGGAATGGAAAAAAACACAACAATCAGAAATAATACTAAATGAATTACAAATAGCTTGTGTTTTGGCAGCATCAGATAAGCAAAGATTCAGGGAATGGGAAACACAATGAGTGTATAAAGCTTTCGGGTAACTCTTTTTCACTATTGCCTGAACACCATGAAAGTTACCTAACATAGTAGCAGTCTACCCATCGTAACCTTGCCCACGTAATTTATCTAAGTCCAAACCAAGTTCTTTCAATGTATTTAGTAAAATGGTTGCCAAACCATGACCAGTTACATCATGAACTGGTACAAAAGTAAGAAAATCTTCTCGAAGAACCACCAACTCTTCTTCAAAATACCGTATACAAATTGAAAATTGTTCTATTTGTGCAATATCCGTCGTTTCGTCGGCAAGAACAGAAAAATAATTTGATTTTGAAATTTTTTTAATTATGTCTGATTAAATAAGTTCTCTAAAAATGTTGATAATTTCATTTTGGATAAGTGGACTTGTATACATGGCATTGGAACTACAAGTTTCTAAATATTTTTTTAGCGTATTATCTCCATGTTGAGCACGATGTCTCAAAAGACAACGAACATTTTAACTATTTTAAATTTTGGTTAATGCTAAAGCAATAGTGTAATAAAAAATAAAAAAAATAATTATTATATATTTAAATACTTCTTATTTAAATATTTTTTTTTCAGTATTTACATTAATTTTACATAATATAAATTATTATTTGAGTAGATACTTACTGGCTACTAGAATAGAAGTTTAATGTAATAATGTATTTAGATTTGTTAAAATAAGATTTGCAATAAAATATTTAACATTTCTACATAATAGTTTATAACTTAATATAACATGCAGCATTGCAGATTAAAGCAAAAGCTTTAGATTAGTTAAATGTATGAATCATTTTTGTTTTTAATACTTACCCAGTAAAAACTATTTATAATTTTATAAGTTTTAATGTTTTATAATACAATTTTTAATGGATTATGAATATACAATTTTGTTTCAAATCGCATTCCTTTACAAACCAATTTAATTTACCTTACCTAAGTTTAAAAATTAAATTAACTGCCATCCCTATAAATTTGAGTTTTATTATAAACATAATGTGATTTGTGAATGAGATAATTTGAATTCTTAGAGTACTTACAGATGTAAACTCATTTTTAGATTTTTTGCTGAAGAAGCTATCCAAGTTACCTTGTGCACGTTTTGGTTTTTTATCGCTCATTTTTAAAACCATGCACCAACAATTAATTGAATTAATTGATTAAATAGTAAAACCTTAAATAAAAAGCCAACAAGGAAAGGTGTTACAAGAACAACTTATACTTAAGTTATGATTACACGATCAGTGTTGGGAAATATCTAGATAAATGTATCTAGATAAGTTATCTAGATAAATATTATTTATATTTTATCTTATCTAGATAAATTTATACTCAGTTATCTTTATCTTCATCTAGATAAAAATTTTGTTATCTATGAGTACCAATCTAGATAATTTATTTAAATGGAATAAAAATAAAATTTGAAAATTTAAAATGTTTTTAAATTTTCATTTTTACATTTTTCTGTACATCATATACCTATTACACATATAATAACTGACAAGATGACAATCTTCTTATTAAGTTTATTTTAAAAAAAAAAATATTTTATATTTTATGTTTATTAATGTTTGAAATGAGTTTAAAAAATGATATTTATTTTAAAATATTTTTAATTATGAATTTTTTACCTAATATCTGTAGGCTGTAGCAGTGCCGTGCCTAGCATAATCAGCGCCCGGCGCGAAGAATTATTTCTAGCGCCCCCACCCCCTCTACGAAATATTTTTATTTGAGGCTTTGATGAATAATTGTTTCCTGATGAAAAATATGCACTATGACGTGAACACAGTAAGTCTGAAAACTAGATATCATGGGTTCAAAATAAAATCGTACAATTCCTTCCAGTCGTTGTTATATGTCGCAGTCTATGTTATGATATTAAGTCTATATTTATGTTATTGAATTAATTTTATCAAGTAACAATAATAATAATATAGTTGTTATCGACGACGGCGATCAGCGACGTCGTCATTTCGGGGAAAAATAAATACTAACGCTAAGAATAAAAACACTATATTTGTAACCGGTAGGCAATCAATGCAATGCTAATTATGTCGAGATAGTGGTGTTCGACGAGAAAAAAAAAATGAATTAATATTGAGTATTTTAGTAATATTACTTAGATTATAAAAATGTATTTGGCGCCCCAGTGGTCAATGGCACCCGGTGCACGCGCACCTCTTGCACCCCCCTAGGCACGGCCCTGGGCTGTAGTATCCTGAATATTTTCAAAATCAAACATGAAATTATCTCATATTTATCTAGATAAAAATGTACTTATTTTTATCTTTATCTAGATGAAATTTAGAATAACTATCTTTATCTGTATCTAGATAAGAATTAGTATAGTCATCGTTATCTTTATCTAGATAAATTATTAGTTATCTATTCCCAACTCTGTACACGATTATAGTAAAGTTGCTTTCGCGATAGTCGTTATTTAAGAATGATAACAATGTGAATATGATAATATTGATACTGACAGGCATGACGTTACACACGTTTTGTGTTTTTGTGATATTGCTTGGTTATGGAAACAACATAATACTATTCTGTACTGCCGTATAGTGCCTATGTATTTTTTATTATTTCGTAAATAATAATTTAAGATTTTCCGAAATTTCGGGGGGGGGGGCTACAGCCCCCTCAGCCCCCCCTGGATACCCCACTGATTGTAAATAAAATGAATAATGTTTTAGATAAAAGTTCTGGTTATAATATTTTTTTTTAATGCATATAAATGTATATTATAATGCATATTTTAATGATTTTAGAAGCATATTTGCATGCATATTTGTGTATTTTTTAGAGCTATAAGTCCCTAAGCCTAATTATCACTATCGTATCAGTGTGGTTGGCGTTAAACCAATCGGTCACATTGTTCGAGTTCAAAGTGGCACATGTTAGACACTAGCGTGGAATATAAAATGCTGGATACTCGTCGTTTTACTTCGATACGCGACGGCACTGCCGTTGTCCATCTCCTGCTTCCACAACGTCACTAGGGCCCTCTGCTCTCATTGCAATATAAATGAAATATAACTGGTTGCGCGGTCGCGGTCGGCGATCTAAATTTATTCGCGGTTCGAACACGAACTGACTGCTTGAAAAGCATTCAAATCGCGTTCGCGTTGTTATTAATTTGTTATTTGGAAAAAAATTATGATATGGCACTAATATTATGATTGACTGCCAGTTGACGTTAGTCGTACCAACAAAGAGTGCTCTAATTCTATAATTTTTTTTTTATTATTTTTCAAATGACTGATGATAAGTATTTCATAATGAACGTCCGTACTTATCTTTATAAATAATGAATCATGGTCTTTTCTTTTTTCTTTTGACAGATACCAGAGCATAACGTCATCATCATCTTCAAATAGAATTTTCAATATATTTACGTAACTTGATGTATCCATTATAATTTAAAAATTCACAGAAGGTTCGTTTACACCGTTCACTAATGTATTTCACACATCAAAATATTGAGTACGACTTAGTGATGCGATATAAATTATTCTAAATCGCTACGTAAAATCGTTTACAATAAAACAAGACGACGCGAACGCAATCTTAGTTCGTAGTTTGCGTTCACGATCGTGCAAGGGAAAACTTAACTAAACACCACCGCGCAACTGTAGACATGTTGACAAATTATAATTAATTATACTATTTGTCATTGAGCGCATGTTGATTTTACACGTAAAACATACGTTGACGATTGGAAACCGTTCGAACGCATGTACCTACATGTTTTCACATGTTTACGAAATAAGCTTTTGGGACAGGATTTCGAGGCCCTATGTCTACGGTGGCATATTTCGCAAAGAATTCAACAAAAATGTATTTCGTTGGCAGATGTTGGAGTTACAGTGCTATAGTAAGTCGGTATTACACTGGATCGACATCAAGCTGCGGCCTCACTGAGAGCGATTTGCGTTTTTACGATAGCGTGTAGCGATTTTGCGTTTTAGCGATTTTAACAAAAGTATGTAACTCATATGTAGTGGCCCCACTGAGCGCATGCCGCGTGTCGCGTGTAGCTTTACACGCGCGGTAATCGCTGAAAGAACAAAATAGTTTGATATTCGGCGATTAATCGCTGTTAAAATGTCTTCCACGTCGGTGTGTCCGAACAAATAGCTGCTTCTGTCTTCGTACAGGAAGCTATTTGGAATCCTAGACACCCGGACCACAGTAATAGGACTAAGATTCAAAAATGTTTGTCCAACATTGGAAAGAATCTTGATATTAATGGTAATTTAATTAATTAATATTATATATTTTGAAATATTAGCTAATATAGTATCATAGTATAATATAGTATATTAGCTAATAAGTATACTGAGGCTCTTCACTAGAGCAATATCAATTAAAGCAGCACTTTGAGCCAGCAACATTTTTTTGGACGTCATCTTGGTCGAGGATCGAATAAACAAATGAAAAATACACGAACACGCGCAACTAAAAATGCAGATACGCATGTAAAATCGCTAAAGTGTTCCCATCAAAATCGCTAGAGGACATCGCGCGTGTAAAATCGCAGGAACGCTCGAAATGCAGAATCGCAAAATCGCTCCCAGTAGGGACGCAGCTTCAGTCGATCGACACGTTGATTCGGCATTTTCTACCGAATTCCGTTCGATTTTTACTTGTAGATCGACAAAAAGTCGGTAAACATCAAAGGAAACTGAATCGACAACCGCACGATAGCCAAAGTTCAACTGATGATATGGGTGCGGGAAAATAAATAAATTAGTTTTTATAAATGTCGAACAGATGTAATTATAATCTACAAATCGACAACACGTTCGACACGACACAGTATATTGTCGATCGACTAATGTCGATCCAGTGTAATACCGGCTGTAGTGAGGATCTTATGGTTGCAATTGTGCTAAGTCCAGCTCTGCGCTCAATTTTACGATGGTTGTGGATTAAACGTAGTATTACAATTGATTACATATGATAGTACAGCGAACGATCATGTCTTATTCATGTAATCTCTTGTGTCGTAAAATGTGTTTTTAAGTTCAGATTGGATCGTCCGAAATAAAGGAATAGTGTGATGAGTATGGGTACTCCAAATGACGGTAATAACTAATGAACGACAACGTGACGATACGCCTATGTAAATGTCATTCCAATTTGTGCTTTTTAAATGCGTTATTAATTCGAGGGCCCTTAAAAGAGGGATATTAACGCTTGACATTTTAAGACATCCCCTGCAAATATTGTATTTTGTAAACGCCGATGTTCAAGCATAGAATACATATTTAAGCAATGTAATCTCATTTATAATCAAAGTGTTTTGTGTTTACTAATTGTTATTTTGTAAATATTGCGTAGCGCTATGGATTGCATTATTCCTTGGTGCATAAGATTGTGCTAATTATTATAAAAGTATCATACTTGAAGTATAATCACTATATAACAGCACGAATACTATTTTAATTGCCTCTAACTGACGTTATAACAAAAGCTTATTACAGTAGTTTTATGTACAATAATTGTTATATATATATATATACACATAAACTATTTATTTATTTATTAATTTACGAATATTAAACATTTACTGATTTTTAATATTAATTTGATTTTTTATTATTTATTATTATACCTAGTTATTTTATATAATTATTACAATTATATAAAATGCGAAATATAACTATCTATTACTACTAGTGCAAAGTTAATAATTACATTATTTTTTTAATGATTGTGCAAGAGAATGTGCTTCGTATAAAAATTATCAAGTAAGGGAGGTTTGAATGCAAATTTGTGTATAAAAAAAAAGTAAAAAAATAGTAAATGACACTATACTAGATAGCTGGTCTTACCCCGGATATTCTTGTATATATTATTAATTTAATTTTTAAAACGATAATAAATTGTAGAGTTAAATAATATTGCAAAAACGTTATCTAAAAATAGGAGTGAAAAATTCATTACACAATCGATATTCCGCTCGAATCTTAATTTTACGATACAAATGCAGGTGTTGTTTAGAAAATTCACAAAAATCCCAGAATTTTTTATTTTTTATTTTTAGAACTCAAAATTTATTTATACAATCTGTAAACATATATTTTTACAATAAGCTTGATTGATGTAAGTGTAGTGGATTGGTTGAAGTCTTGATAGAAGAACTCATTCCGTGTTATAACTTCATAATGGTGGACAATATTTAGTCATTTAAAAGGATCCGATATCATTTGTGTTTCAAACGCCTTCTGGGATCACCTGGGGTGTTAATAGTATATAAATTTGATAGAAGACATTTATAGTAGTTAGAATTTGTTTATTTTTTTTAGGAATTGATAGGTTAATTCAAATGTTATAAGATCAAATACAGGGTGCATATGCCGTGTAGATTTTTTTATTCTTTGTATTACTTAATTTGGTCGTATATGTTTAGGGGAAAGAATCATAGGTAATGAACAAGATAAGAAATTGTTTGCTTTTCTGATTTGATTAAAAGAGAAAATATCAGTGTTATCATTTGAATGTAGAGTCCAGTTGATGGTGAAACATATTTAATTTTTCTAAGTTATTTATAGTCTAGGTTCTGTCAACTTTTTTTGAGAGAGGAACAGGGAGCTGACTACGGAGGATTTTTCTAGTGGTTTGCCAGAGCGAGTTATCATTGGAAGACAGGGTAAAAGATGTTTTGTGAAGTTTTCGATTCTAATATGAATAAAAGATCTTCTAAACTTGTTAGTAAGGTTGTTAAGGGGTATATTGTTTTCTGCCAAATGGTTCGTGCTCTTCATTTTTCTGATTTTAATAATCCGATATGATGGGGAATATATTTGGTACTATTGTTTGGAAGAATAGGGGATGAGCAATATCATGGTGTTGTCTGTATGGTCTTTGTTAAAAAATAAATAGCTTCATCAACATCATTGGGATATTTTAGACTTATATTAAGGTTTATTTTGTTTTCTAGGGAAGATCTGGAAATTTCCCAGTCCGTTAAGCTTTGTGTTGTAAGAGATAGTTTTTGTGGTTTATTAGGACCAATATAATCGATTGTTAGAAGAATAGATGAGTGGTCAAAGTAAAGATCATTTAAGTTGGTTGTTGTGCTGCGCAGATTATTATGAATTTTTCTTTGAGAGGTTGACCAATATGATTGTGATGGTGGTGCATGGAATTTTTAGGCATGAAAATGGACAAGTGTATTTATAATATTTCCACGATGGTTATTTGTTCTGCAGTCCCATTGTGTATTTTTAGCATTTAGGTCACCTCCAATTATAATTTTATTGCCAAAAGTACTACAGAAGTGTTTATATTGAATTGTGGAGATAAAATGGCGTGGTGGGCTAAATACTGCGTAAACATTTACGGGGACATTGTTAAGTACTAAAGATATACCACAAGCTTGCAAACTATTAATTTAATACGGTGATAACGAGACTTTTATTATAATGGCAGCATGAGCTATGCCATCTGGATGATTGACTTTAAAAGTATTGAAGCCTGGTAGGTATATATATTATGAATGAGTGAAATAAATTTTGGAAATTAGTGCGATATCTATTTTGTTGTTTTTTGAATAGTTAATAACTCGTCTTTACGATTAGTTAGAGCATTTGAGTTTCAAGTTAGGATAAGGAGAGAATTAAAAGTGTTGTTATTATTTGATACATTTTTGGTAATGAGGCTTGAGATAAAAATGGCGAGGATATAAATTAGAGGGTTTTATAATCAATTTAAATTCTTAAATTAATTTAGAAAATTATATTTTGTTATTCATTAGAGTGGGATTTTTATTGGGAAGATGGTAATCTCCAGTTACCAATAGATTGACTTGTAACGAAATACTTGTACGTGTATATATGCAACAAATATGGTATATCATTAATGGTAGCATAAATAATTATTAATTTGGTGAATTTAGTCTACAATAATTTTGTATTAAGCGTTTTTTTTTAATTTTAAAATGATATATATTTCATAATTAACAATAGTTTTTCAAAATTTCCAATCATTTTAAGTCATTTGAGGGAAAAACCAATAAACACAATAATCCATAATATGGAATGTATAGATACTATACAATATACATCCCAACCACGGAAAATTATGTTATATTTATTTAATAACCCCCTCCTTGATAAATTTCTTGCTACATATAGCGACAGGATGTGTATAATATAAAAAATATATATATATACTACGTTAACTTACTGTTAATAGGGTAAATTGGGATGTGAGTGCGTGTGGTGGGTAAATCTTCCCGCGGGTCCATGATCGGATTTTGATTTGAAATAAAAGTAAAAAAATTAAAACACTATACGCAAGATAAACATACTACTGCAGAGAAATCCCGCGTGAGTTCCGCTTTTGATGATAATATATTATGTACGATTGTATGTACATTGTATGGATGTGCATCTATGTATAATAAGCATATAATAAAATACAAGGAGCGATCAATGGCGCCGCAAAATATTTGATTACGCACCAATGCGGTCTCTTACACCGTACGCTTCTAAATGCGATTAGCCGCTTTTCACGAAATATAATATTATGACGTATTCACGCGGGTGCGCGCGCGGATACGCATTCCTCACAAGTTTCCTGGAGTCTTTCCGTCGATACCGAACCACTAGAAATCATCAAATCGAATCTCAACACAAAATTATTTTAATGTTCGGACTTTTTATGGAAATACTTCAATGGTGCGAGCGAATAAAGCAAAAGAAAAAAAAAAGTCGTGATTTTTTTCACAAAAATTATTATTATGCGTTATTATCATTGTTCCATCGCGCAAACGCGGTCTACCATCACCGCCACGTAGTACAATGTACTCTGAATATAAATAGGCTCTGTACTACGTTAGTGCAATTTGCGCGACAACTACCTTATTGGGAAATGGATACGTTTGTTGCGACGGGCGCGCAGATTTAATTATATCTCCGTGACGTGCCCCTACCGAGATTTGAACGACGGAATTTCGGCAAAACACCCTCGCGTCGCCGAGCAGTAATAATAATATTATGCAAACCGGCGATGTTATCGTGGTTGCCACTCTACTACCACGTATTCGGTGTTGTATCGACATCATGTACAACGACGATATACAAGTACACACGATGTACGTTTGCACGACGGTGTGAATGCTTTACGCGCACATGGAGATAGTGTAAACAGTAAACGTGGAAGACATATTATTTCAAGTCGTTAGCCGGAGGGTAAGACGCTAATGTACACTGTGAAATTACGTTAAAATAATTCTTACGGCGACGCGATGCGTGCACCGCCGCAGGAGGTCAGTAATTCCGATATCGATACGAAAAAACTTAAGCGTTACACTTGTTACATTATAATATGTTATGTGCACATTATGGTCGTAATTGCGTAGATTGCATACGTCTAGGTAGTTCACTTACACCGTTAATTGATTCTTATCACCAACCATTGGATTTTATTTTATCCATTTCTACACCTGAATTTCTTTCCGAAACATCATGTCCAGTTGTTTTTAATTTTAATGCATGTAATTATAATGATGTTAATCTGTTTCTCAATAGCATTGATCTAATGTCTAATTTGATAAATCTTAATGTCGATTTAGTGGTTCTTAAACTAAATTAAATTATATCCCATTCGTTTGATATGTTTGTTCCTAAAATTAAATTAAATCATTATGATACGCATAGTTTATATCGGTCCAATCCTATTTTGAGAAATTTAATTAAACAAAAAAAACAGGCACATAAAAAATATAAACTTACTAATTCACATTCAGATTACATATTTTTTTCTAACTTATGTAGTTATTGTAAAAAATTGTCTTCTCAAATTCATGCAAATCATTTGTTAAAAATTGAAAATAATATTAATATCAACCCGAAGTCGTTTTGGAATTATATTAAATCTTTGAGATCTAATCGTTCTAATATTTCTCTTTCAGTATTTTTGGATAATATTTCTGCGAATAATATGAATGATACCATTAGGTTATTTGCCAAATAATTTTCATCAGTATACACAACTAACACATCTAATATTATAGACGATTATAATAATGATGTATTGTATAATCAATTTCATAATTTTAATTTAAATTCATTTATTATTTATGAATACGAAATTATAGATTTTATTGGTTCACTTAATGACAAGGCAAGTATTGGGCCCGATGGAATTCCTACAATTTTTTCGAAAAAGTGTTGTAAAACTCTAGTTAAACCTTTACATAATTTATTTAATTTGTCTCTATCCAGTGGAACATGTCCTCTTTGTTGGAAAAAATCTTTCATTTCTCCCATATATAAATCAGGTGACAAACAAAATGTGAAAAACTATAGGCCAGTTTCGAAAATGTCAATTTTTCCAAAAATGTTTAAAGCTGTTATCTCAAAAAAATTATCAAATTTATTGTGTAATAATATAAGCGTTTCTCAACATGGATTTGTTCCAAAACATTCGATTCAAACTAATTTATTATTATATCATAATTATCTTGTAAAAGCTCTTGATCAAGGCTCCCAAGTAGATACTATTTATACGGACTTTCAAAAGGCGTTTGATAAGGTGAATCATAATTTAATATATCATAAATTAAAAAAATTTGGTATAGGTGGGAACTTTTTACAATGGTTATTTTCGTATCTTTCTGATCGTACTCAAGTAGTTAAAATTATGTCTTATGTTTCTGATGATTATCCTGTCTTATCAGGTGTTTCTCAGGGCAGCCATTTAGGTCCTTTACTATTTTTAATTTTTATTAATGATCTCCCACTAGTCCTTGATTGTTCTATAAACATTTTATTATTTGCGGATGATGCGAATATTTTCTGTACAATTAATTCTTTAAGTGATGCTGAATCTCTTCAGTATAATCTTAATAAATTTCAATTATGGAGTAAATTAAATTTATTACCGTTAAATATTGATAAATGTCATACGATAACATTTACACGTAAAAAAAACCCCATCTTTTTTAACTATAATATTGAAATGTGTTCTCTCACTAGAGTAAATGTAATCAAAGATCTTGGTATTTATTTTGAAAGTGATCTTTCTTTTAAAACGAACCATAATATGATAATTAATAAATCGTTTAAGATGTTAGGCTTTATTAATAGAAATACTAAAGATTTTAAAAATCCGTTATGCTTAAAAACCTTGTATACATCTTTAGTTAGATCCAATCTTGATTTCGGCTCCGTAATCTAGTCATGCAAATACTTGACATATATAAATGATTTAGACAATGTACAATATACATTTTTAAAAAGGATTTCATACTTATCGAATATTCCATTATCTAGGGACTCTCTCCATCTAACTCAAGATTATATTGGCCTTGTTTCTCTTTCACTTAGACGGAAATTAACTGATATTATGTTTGTCTATGATCTTATTAATTACAATATTGTGTGTCCCGAATTGTTGTCTGAAATCAGTTTTCGAATTCCACATCTAATTACACGTAATTCAGATTTATTTTTAGTTCCTCATTATAAAACGAATAGTGGTACCAATTCTCTTTTCTCTCGAGCTTTAATTTTAGCTAATAAAATTTGTATACATTTAGGTATATTTTTTCTCTCACGCAATTGTTTTAAATCTAAATCTATGTTATTATTAAAAAATATTGATTGATTAATATGAAAAAAAAAAAAATGTTAATAATGTAATTATAATTTTATATTCTTATTACTTTTAATTCAGAGTTAATTTTATATTATTTGTATCCGTTTTTGTTACGCTTTACTACACTAATTTAGTTTTTAGTTTTTATCTAATATGTTTCCATTATATAATTTGTAAAAGGATATATACCCGTTGATATACAACATAAATAAATAAATAAATAATATACAAAAAGTAATCTTTTGACAAAAGAGCAGCTGACTTATCAGTTAACCTGTACTAACTTATAGAAAACAAGTGTACCTTAAGATTGTACGTGGTCGCCAACCGGTAATTGCTACGCCATGGCACGCGTTCTGGTAGCCCGTACCAAAAATTTGCCACTCGGGGAATTATTAATAATTTTTAATAAAAATACGCGGAACGGTAGGTGCTTCAGCTCCAAAGCATCCCCACCCCCTCCCAACCACCACTGATTGCACGTATAAATTGGTATATTAAACCATCAGAATTTGCAGTGGTGGGATAAACAATTTGTTCAACCTTTTCAGCTTTTTC
Organism: Sipha maydis; assembly: GCA_034509805.1. Taxonomy (NCBI): domain Eukaryota; kingdom Metazoa; phylum Arthropoda; class Insecta; order Hemiptera; family Aphididae; genus Sipha; species Sipha maydis. Next base: position 20,771 of record JASXSY010002101.1, read on the forward strand.
ATATTAATTCGTAAACATAATATAATTCATATTAATATAAATATAATAATTAATATATAATATTCATATTAATAATTCATCGCTTTATAGTGGTGGACAAAGATGATGAAAGAAATGAACCAAGGAAGCCATTACTACCTAACTTGAGAAGTTTTACAAATAGTTATGTTTTTTATGTTAGCATATATGTGTAGTGTACTACGTTTTATTATACGTATTTTGGTAATTAAAACTGAGCATAAATAAAATGTAAAACAATCAAATAATAGTAATAGAAAGAAAGCCACGTACGAATCACAAGATCACAAATAAGGAAAAATTGCAAAACAATATCATCATCCAAAATTGTCGATTAAGACCAAGGGTAATCAGGTGGTGAAAATATACATATTAACCAACGACGACACAATCAAACAACGTGATTGTTTTATCACTCAATTTTATCACCAACGGCAGACGTATCCAGTCATCTAGTATATACGCTCAGCTTATATTTATTATTATTTATTTATTTATTTATTTAATATTAAATGGACAAGGCCCAATTACAATTAACGACAATATTGAAATCATTAATAATACAATATAAATAATATTAATAGTAAATGTGAACAATGAAAATTATTATAGTATAATATTATAACATGGTACATTATGAATTAATTATTAAAGAATTACAATACAATTTGAAGGAATATTATTGATTTACTTTGTCTACATTATTGTTAAATTAAGAGTGTTAAATAAAAGAACAGTAATACCGTAACAAGTATTCTTGATAAGTCATTAATCTAACTCTAAACAACCTTACATCATAATGTTGTGTGAATGTACCACTCAGACTTTACATGTGCTAAACAAATGTTTAAAATACAAATAATTATTATTAATATATAATTATAGTATACAGGGGCGAATTTAACAATTTTCCGCCCCTATGCCAAATTAAATTTGCCGCCTCTATCTAAAAAAAACTTACTACCACTTTAATAAAATATCCTCAAATAAATTAATTTTTTCAATACCTACCTAATATGCAATTTTTGCTTATTATAGTATTACGAGACATTTCTTAAACAATAAGATAAGCTATAATACAATACTATGGTCGTTATGGTAGACGAATTCCTGGGAAAATATAAATATTATTTTGCTAAAAATAAAAACATACAAAATCCACAATTTCAAGATTCTGAAGTGATAATTACAATTTTAAAAATTATGTTCCTAATTTTACAAAATCAAAATAAATTTTCAACATAATTTTGCCGCCCTCCAAAATTTGCCGCCCTATGCGGCCGCATAGTTCGCAGTGCCTTAAATCCGCCCCTGATAGTATAATTATATTATAATATATAATTATTTATAATTATTTATTAAACTTGTGTGATTCGATCAACTTAAGAAAAACTGTATTAAACTGCAATAATGTTTCGAAATTTGAATTAAATAATATTATTTTAATTTGTAAGCAGTAGTGGTAGTTTGAGTGAACCATTAGAGTACACTCCCAATGAACATCAACATAAAACAATTTACATATTATTACATATAAAAACTTTTGAAAAATATTGGTTGAGAGAATGAGTGTAGGAATATTATTGATTATAATACTATTCAACCTTGTACATTCTACCATTATGAAGCGTAGAATATTAAAATTAAGAGTATAGGGGTAGAGTACGAGTACCTATTATAAATATTCGATTCCGATGAAAGAACTTCATCAATTATACAAAATATATAGCCGGTTGGCCTTCTGTCAATTTTATAGGCGTTGACAACGGCGGAAAACATCGCCATTAATCCTTGATGTTACGAAAAAAAAATAATAAAATGTAGAAACATTATTCTGACACTTGTTTTCGTCAAAATAAAACATCAATTATTATAGTCTTGACGAGGAATTAAGCAATGGCTTAAAATGTATAGGTTCTCCATGGACCTATGTACGGTTGAGAAGAAATCGCTATGCCAATATTATTTAATACAGCTACTTATAAAATATTATTGTTCCGTGGTTTAAATCGAAAAACAATATAAAATAATAAGCAATCATAAACATAGTAATATACTTATTGTTATTTATTATCTATGTTTTTTATGAAGAGTTTTTAATAACAATATATGAAAAATCAACATAATGAAATATTATTTAGTACATACCATTGATTCTTGACATTTTAAGAGTGGTAATCCTCTAAGATAGATATCAAAATAACTCAGTCCTTATAAACATTATTAATTTTAATACAAACCTTTTATAGTAAATATTAATGTGAGTTTATTTAAAGGTTATACAATGTTAGAAATAGTTTATCACGTATGGTAAAAATACACATGATACGGAAATAAAAAATTCAACTAAGTATGAACAGTGCTCGACTTGGGAGGGGGATGCAACTAATTTTTCAGACATTTTAGCGTACCCCTACTTTTATTTTTAAGGGGAACGCAGAGGACGCTGCAACATTCTGATTTTTTATCAAAATGCACGTGATTAGATCATAATAATTTTTCTTACCTTAGATTTTTAGTAATTATTAAGATATTTATTATTATTATTTAACAAATTATCTTAAATCATCACTACAAATTGTACCACAAAAAATTTGTTCCACATTATAAACAAATATTAGTTATATCTAAAATATAAAATATAATATTTATAGTAATTTTTTTCTTCTTCTTCTTTTGCTTCGCCTTCCTCCCAACTATTTGGGGTCGGCCACCCTTGTCCTACACCTCCACTTTACTCGGTCAATCACATCTCCTCTGCACACACCGACAGCCCTCATGTCATTCTCCAAAGTCTCCAATCATCTCTTTTTTGGTCTTCCTCTTTTCCCTTCAACGTCCATTTTCATAACCACTCTTACTGCATTCGTTTCCTCTCGCCTCATCACATAGTAATTTTTTTCTAGTTTGATTATTTATAAATATTTTTCATATGATTTAAAGAGGGGTATAGGGGTGTGGGGGCGTAGCCCCCACGGCTTAGTAACGTTTAACAAGTGATGGTGACGCTCTTTTTTTAAAAGTTAACAGAGTCCCTCTACTTTTGCCAAGTCGAGCACTGAGTATAAATATTTTTTTTTGTTAGTTAAAAATTATAAAAAAATAAATATTTTTCGTACATAAACGTTTAGTTATTACTAACTGATCCTCTTATCTGTGGGTTCTATACTGTCCAGTTGAGAAACAATAGTCCACGTTATGAATTAGTATGTTAAGCTGCTATTACACTGGATTGACATTAGTCGATCGACAATATACTGTGTCGTGTCGAACGTGTTGTCGATTTGTAGATTATTATTACATACGTTCGACATTTATAAAATCTAATTTATTTATTTTCCCGCACCCATGTCATCAGTTGAACTTCGGCTATCGTACGGTTGTCGATTCAGTTTCCTTTGATGCCTACCGACTTTTTGTTGATCAGGATTTCTGTCGATCGACAAGTAAAAATCGAACGGAATTCAGTAGCAAATGTCGAATCAACGTGTCGATCCAGTGTAATACCGGCTTTAGAATCCTATACGACATGGGTGGCCAACAGGTCGATTGTGACATGAATTCGAGTCGATCGTGACTCCCTTTCAATTTTTTTCGAATTTTTTCAGATTTCCTTTCAAGTTTTTTCGAATTCTTTCAGAATAGAGTTAAAATATTTATTTATTTTCTGTAAATTTTTATTTCTTTTTTCAACCCACAAATATAAAAATTAAAATAAAAACAATTAACAAAAAGAACCGGATGGGCCTCGCTCTGCTGTACAGTTGGGGGTGGAGTGCACCTCGTTTATAGGAGAGGTCATTATTAGGATTTGTTTAATTTGAATGCAATGATAGATATCATTGTATACGAATAATGATTCTGAACGGAGTTCAGTGGCGTGTTGATCGGTGTTTAACTGATGCAATTGCGCCAGCCCTAGAAATTTATGGTTGGGGGTGGGTACTCCCGACCCACGGGCTAGGTCCAGACTCCCAAATACCTACAGGCTACAATGTACCTACCGGCCATCTTAGATACAAGGTTCCTACCTAGGTACCTATTTGCTCGTAGTACATCACTACAGTAGTACAGTTTAGTGGCGTTCTCAGAAATTTTCAATGGGGGGGGGCTCTGCCCCCCACACCCTCCGTAGTTATAAGAATTACAAATTTTGCTCTATTTAAAAAAATTTTATATATTTTAACACATTATAATATAAAGTCTAATTTCCTTGGCTTTTTTGCGAGATCGTCCACCACTTCCTCAGCTGTTAATTACCAGTTATTTTAGTTAAATAAATATAAAACTACTAGAACTAAGAAGTAAACTAGTAAATACTAACACAGTAACACAAAAACGAAAGATTTTAATTAAGCATACATGAATACGAAATCTTCTTAAATTTTTCTTCTTTTTCAAGGGCCGTTCAATGTCAACGACTTTATTTTCTACAATATTATTTGTATCTACTTGTTGAAGGAATTTCTTCGGTTATTGTTATGTTATTGCATAAATCTGTATTATTGTAGTTGTCTTGATAAGATGATGCGCCTTGATCGTTGTCATTGTCATGTGTAGGAGAAGGTAAATTTCTTTTTTTCAAGTTCAGATAAGGTCTTATAAACTGCATCTTGTCTGTAAGGTAATAATTTTTTTTTGTATCTGATCCACTTTTTTTGGTAATATTTCTTGTAAATACAATCCGTAAATTCCTCCACGTCTCTTTACAGTTTATAACTAAACAAATTTATACATTATTAATTAATATCGACCATTAAACATTTTTTGAATTAATTATTTAAATAATTTATATGATTCACATTTATCATTTTTTGTATACATTTTAATTGTAGTGCTTTCTGACATCCTGTATTTTCAAAATAAGTAATTTTCTTAACCTCATGTCAGATCTGCACCCAAAATTAAAATTCGTTACGATTAGTTTATTATTTGCACGTATCCCCCATAGTGGACTATGTGAGAAATATTTTTAAAAATGCCTCTGACAATTGAAACTAGATTATTAAAAAATATTAAAAAATTGAATTAGTCTATTAAAAAAATATTATTTCAGATTTTTAGCCACTGGGTGTCATTTTAGAGCATTGGCTTAACATTTTATGAGAGGAGAGACAACTGTTGGTAAAATAATTGCATAAACGACAGAAGCTATTTGGGAATGTCTACAACCTACCTATTTACCAGTACCAATTTTAGAACTATGGAAAAATATTGCTGCACGTTATAATATCTTATGGCAACTACCCCATTGTTTGGGCTCAATCGACGGCAAACACATACGCATACAAAAATTCAATAACACAGGATCAAGAAATTTTAATTATAAAGGTTTTTTTTCAATACAACTACTTGCTTGTGCAGACGCAGACGGCTGTTTTATCACTGTGGATATTGGAGATTTAGGCAGAAATAGTGATGGAGGTGTATTTAGATTATCTCGTTTGGGTAGATGGTTAGAAATTGGAGGAATGAACATTCCACAATCAGAACCTTTACCATACGACAACGAAGGTCCCAATTTTCAATATTACTTTTGTGGGGATGAAGCTTTTTCTTTAAAATTTTATTTGCTAAGACCATATCCAAAGAAGACTTTAAACGATCAAAAACGAATTTTCAATTACAGATTAAGTAGAGGTAGAAAATCAGTCGAATGCGCCTTTGGAATGATGGTTTCCAAGTTCAGAATTTTTGAAACACCAATCGCTGTTCTGAGTCAACTGTAATATCTATTGTAAAATGTTCTTGCGCTCTTCACAATAACATACGTACAACTGAGGGAAAGTTATATGAATCACAAAATATGAACAGTCAAGATGAAATTAATATTCCCCAGGATTTAGTACAACACCAACAAGAAGTTCATAATTTATCGACAGCAAGTTCTGTGCGAGAATATTTATCAAATTATTTTTTAAAACCAGAAGTTTCATTACCGTGGCAGTGAAAATACGCAGTTGAACAAAACATTTAGTATCTATTATAATATTAAACATATTTTTAGTTATATTTAGTAGCTAATTGTTATGTTTCTTTTATTATCAACATAATTTTGTAAGTGATATAAATAATAACAAGATGCCCAATCTGATGTTCCCAAACTTGTTTTAACATTTTTAAAAAATCGTTTTTTACATACTACATTATTTACAATATATCAATAATAATAATTATAATATTTACTATACAAAATATTTATTTATATTAACACTAACCTGTATCGTTTACTTCTCTAGCAATACTTTCCCAAGCTAGTTGGGTTGACTCACGTTTGCTATATTCGTTTATATTATAATTGTACAAACATGGATATTTTTCTACTGCTTCAATTAATGGTGTATTAAAAATAGGATCTTCTTTTTTCGGCATTTTTAATTAACTACAGAGTATGTTGAACAAAAAATATATGAATATAAATAAATAACCATATAAAGTATAATTTAAAGTATGATTTTGTTTTATTGATTAAATTAAAAAACTTACTTTATTTCAGTACGTGGAAAAATTCGAAAAAATATTGTTTTTTAAAATAGTACTAGTATTTTAAGTATTAATATTATATTAATAATAAATATTAATATTAAATGTTGAATAGTAAATAAGTTTATAAATCAAATTATATGATAAAGCATAATTCATAATACAGTAAAATCTAAAAACGTGCATACTGTGTGAAAATGTTCATGAAACTGAAACAATGAAACCAGAATAACAAATTTCGTATTATCAGTTTCGCAAACTTTGAATAAAAATAGTTGCATGAAACTCGGTGTGTGTTTCCCTATGCAAATATATTGGCTAGTTTCATGCAATTATAGTTTCGTGTTTCATGTTACAAGTTTCGTGTTTATAATTTATCTGGTGTGCAGCCTAATATTTTAGGTATTAAATATGTAGATTGCGATTAAATATGTAAAAGCGGTTACTAAGTGGTGAAAAGAGGAATCAATGGACAATCCTTCCTAGATTTTTTAAACTCTAATAGGTAAATGAAAAATAACTGCTACTGTATGCTAAGATGGGGAAGACCCAACAGGGTTAAAATTGTTGCACAAAAAAATTCTTGGGAGTTGCAATATAATTAAACGACAACAGAAGAATGCACGCATGCTGTAGAAGGGTTAAGTGCTAAACCCCACGCGAATTGGTGTAGTTGGTAATTTTTAATAAATGTTGCTCTCCTTTATAGGACGTCGCGTCGCGTGTATAACTGAAAAATGTATTGCCCGTGTTGCGTATAACAGTCACCGACTGTAATGTATAAAAATAAAACTCAAACATTTTTAATGAAAAATAAAAATGATGGATTTAGACCGTGAGTGCCCATAATGTTTTGTAGATTTATTAAAACCAACATTGAATATTATTAATGGCGTTCTCTTGCCTGAGTAGCAACAATATTTTTTTAAGATTTTAAACAGCGCGTGATCTTTGAATGTTTCATGTCACACGTTTCTTTCGGAACTGATAGTTTCTTTCAGAACTGATATTGTTGTTATTGTTGTTCAACATTTACGGAAACAAGTGCATTTATAATAAAATATATATTTATATATTCAAAACAATGATTCTACGACTGAAACCCGATTGAGCACGATTGATCTTTTTTGTAACCCGATTGAGCGCGGTTACAATCAAACAATAGGAACCAAAAAAAACCCCAAAACCACACGATTGAGCACGAAAATGGGTGCGATGTTACCGATTTGTACCGTAGAATATTATTCGGTACACCGTATTACTATGCATGCAAGATTTTATTATAATACTATGCATTAATATTAAATTTGTAACGATTATTTCATAATTGAAAATTTTTACGACTCAGGTTTTCTAAAAGAAATAACTCTCCAATAGAAAAACGACGAGACACCTTTTTTTTCGCATTTTTTATATTGTTAGTGTATAGGGCTGTATTGTGCGTCCATATTATTATTACAAATAAAATACATTTGAATATAATTATTTATAATTAAAAATCTTTTATTGGATTTTAATCATATGTTATAATTACATATTTTTAGCTAAAAAATAGCACTCATACAATTGTTATGAAAAAAGTAAAACTTTTAATTTTTTCCCTAAATACCTATTTCTAACTTTCAACAAATATAAGTTGTAGGTTCTCACCATTTTTAAATTCAGAGTACTCATGATAAGTCTTTATAGTGAAGTTCATTTTTTGGTTTTTCCAAAACACTCATGTTTTTATGATTATTACTTTCTATAGATTGAATTTTCGTGATCGTTTCAGCCTGAGTTTCTTATAACACTATTATAACCAAGTGTATATGTGGATATGTGGATGTGCCTTGCATAGGTGGAGATTTGATTGAATTTTAGGGGGGGCTTAAATGTCAATTGTTGCAAAATAAGTACATATTTTAATATTTTATACTACGAAATTTAATAATTTTGATATTTTTAGGGGCTAAGCGCTCCCCCTAAACCCCCTCCCCAATCTCCGTCTATGGTGCCTTGTAAAATCGAGAGTTGTATTTCTTATAAAAACTTTCAGCTACATTAGTTGTTCTATAAAATAAAAATTGAAGAATTAAAAATATATGTCTGTTATGAAAAAATTTATAGATTCCGTATAGATTCGAGATACCTCAGATTATACGTTGCTTCCTCAGCCCATATATTTTGGGGAAATTGAGATCCATCATCAATATAATTATTAAAAATATAATCGGAAAATTCTGTGCAAGCAATTTCATCTGGACACACACTGATAAGTTCGACAAATACATCAGATACTTCATGACTCGGAAGAAAAGCCAATCCAAAAATATATTTAGTCAATTTCCAAGAGCATCGTATTTTTTTTATACGCTAATCTGAGTACAGGGTCACTGTTTATCTGTAATAATAATTAGCTAATTTCATTTAATAACAACAAATTAAAACAAAAGTTTTTATTTTGTACTTACTTTCCTCCAATACGATTCCCCTTAATGAAATCTGCATGATAACAATTGTTCACCTTCAAAAAATTTAGAAGCTGTCTGGTGAGCTGCTTTTTCGAAGTCAACGTGTAATTTTTATAATATAAACTCAGTTTTAAAATGCGATTCAATTTTAATACTTATTATGATAATAACTGAAGTATCATTTTTATACATTTTTAATATTATTTTAATAAAGTCGGACTTCTATTTGCCATAAGCCCGTAACAATTTTAAGTTTTTATTTAAAAAGTATAAAAAAAGACAGTCTAAAAACAGAAAGTATAGGTATTTTGTATACATTTCAAATTATTAACCGTCGTTTGTTAACCAAAATTTAGTGTTTTTAAATTATCGAAGAAATGTGTATTTTAATTCGTTTTTTATTACAAATAAGAACGTTTATAAATACTATTTACTAGAAACGTTTATAAATACCATTTACTATAGCAAATTTCCATTTTTAATAGATAAAATTATATTAAAATTGGTATTCTGCTTAATATTAACTGACATTAATACTAATTGTTTAAAATCATAGTTATTTACAATTAACTAAAAATAATTATTCTGTGGAATGTTCATGAAACTTTTCAGATAAATACATAGAATATTCTAAAATACACATAGTTATTTAAATTTTTTTTGTTTTTTTTTTGTTACAAATACATAAAATGTTTAACTCGATTCATTTCAATAAGTGAACAAATTACGTATTAGCTAGGTTGCACAACTGAACAGATATCCGATCCTCTACGTCCGAAGGATGTGCGCCATAACTTCTCAGTAAATTAAAATTTTTTCAAACATTGATCAGATATTAAAGCGTGCAATCAAATATCTATTCTCCGGCTATAGTATAGCACTTAATTGAACGATTTTCCGTATCAGGAGATAGCTTTTAATATTATTATTAAACGATATCAAGGTCGACGATCAAAGACCTTCATACTTTCTTTCTGACAGAATTAGTTCTAAAATAAATATTATGAACTAATAATATTTTTGGCTTATAAAGTTTCTGATGTGTACTTGTACGTTTGTAAATACGACATTTTGGCTTCCACCACGGCTTATTATATATAGTAAGGTTGGCCAAAGGGTCGATCGTGACATGAGTTCGAGTCGATCGCGATTTCCTTTCAAGTTTTTTCGAATTCTTTCAGAATAGAGTTAAAATATTTATTTATTTTCTGTACATTTTTATATCTCTGTTCAACCCACAAATAAAAAAATTAAAATAACAACAACTTATAAAGGTAAGCTATAATATGGTAATAATATATAGTATTAAATAACTCTGAAAAAAGAAATTATACATTGAAATCGAATAGCTATGTAGGTATGTTGTTCATATTCTAATGCATATTCCGTATTAAAGTAATAGTATTTATTGCTTCGTATAAATTGATAAAATATTTATTAAAATACGTGTTATGTAAAATTATAAAATTAAAGTTATTATTACTTATTAATATTTTGTACCAAATAAATAAAGGTAGTATAACATGCATGTATATAAAATACATTTTTGTTAGTAACAATTTTTTTTTTTTTTTATAGTTGATCATAACAATCTAGAAAAACTCATAAGTCGATCACAAGTCTTTAAAGTTTGGCCACCCCTGGTATATAATTTACTGTCTATGAAGAAATATTTAATGATTTATTAATAATATTATTGCTTGTTAACTAGAACCGAAAAAATAAATAATTGCGTTTACCACACAAAATTAAAGTGAAAATGATGTAATTGGTTGTCCGAATAAATGAATAATGGATAGCGTGCGACAATTTTGTTTCTTTTCATTCACCGTTGTGCCACTGAACTAGAGTAGGTATTTGTATAATGTAAATGTTTTTAGTTATTCTGCACTTTAAACCATAATCAGACACACTTTATTTGAAAATCATTTTTTTTTTTTTTTTTTTTTTTATTGTCACTACGGCTATTAAATTGAGCTCTAATATGATACTTTTTATTTCTTTAAAATATTTACAGTATCATGAGATTGCTCTTGTTTATGTACCCCTACGAGTCATAATTATCTGAGTAGATAATGGTATAGTTGTAGCTTTATTTTAAAACATTAATATACAGGTATTTAAAAATATTTGTTTTACTTAGGCAGTTAATTTTTCATCATTAGAAAATCGATGTACACCATATGCTATTTCACGTTATACGCACCATCTAAGAATAAAATACTCCAATTGATTTTCTATTTTGAGTATGTTCGGCACCGCATCGCAGAGGAATAATAATCCGTCTTGATGGCGCATAGACACATGTCCCATTAGGACAAAAAAAAAAACATCAATCGGTCAAAGACTTTAATTGTTGTTAAATTATTTGATTTCTCGAACTCCTCTGAGTTTATAAAGTAAACTTTCTTCGGTTTGTTTACGTCTAATATTCCAATCATAACAATGACAATGTGTCTACCTAAAACATCTGTGGTTTTACTCATCAAAATCCAAATGTTGTGTCTAGTGGTAATAGATCTAATTTTTTTTATTAGTTTTCACGTAAATATCATTCACGCATTGGCGTTCTCAAGGGAGGGATATTGGGGATACACCCTCCCCCAAGGTTCTTTATTTTCTTACATATAAGTAATATACGTTTTATCTTGTTTTGATATGTGTTTTCAATATTGACTAGTTATTAATATTTTTTTTTCTGCTTACGGCTTATTTTGTAACCATTTTTTTTCATCCCCCTCCATTGAAATATTCTGAGAACGCCTCTGCACGTTACAATTGCGCAAATATTTCTCTGTTAGTATACTGGTATTTCCCTTCTCTTCCGTTGAATAAAATATTTCTGATACAGGTATTAAAAACATCCTAAATTCAAACCACTAATCTTTAAGGGTTCTGTCACTATCCCTTCTCGCATTTATTCATATTATGTAAAAAAATTATAATCATTACATTTACTTATTGTATACTGTATGTTACAGATTACGAATATTTTATTTAAAAAAAAAAAAATTCCTTATGCTAACAGAAGTTCTTATTGTCAACTTAACAGACAATAATGTTTTACAAAGATTTTCAAAATACACAGATATTTTTGAACGTAATGTAATTTTTTTGTTTTACTGTTGAGGTTAGGTTGATAGCGATTTACGGCGCAGTAGTAATTACCAATTTCAAGTTTTGTGTAACTATTTGTCTTCGATCTGCAGACACTCAAATTTTACACATCTGGCAAAAAATAACTGATCTGCCACTCGAAAATACATTTACTCCAAACTTGCTGACATATTTATGTAATACTCTAGCCATCGAAGATATACTTCTGCATTTTCAATGTGTATACGAAATCAACTGGTAAAAAACGTAATATGATAAAATACAGACTCGGACATTTCGCCGCGACCGTTTCGCCGTGGACCTATTCACCGCAGACCGGTTCACCGCCGGACCACTTCGCCGCCGGACTACTCGCTGTCGGGCTATTCGATGCGAAGAGAACCTCCCCACGAAATATTATTATCAATTATGTACTTAAATTATTAAAGATTAAAAAACAATGATAACAAGGTTATGATATTTTTTCAAACCTCACCACCCGACTTTTTACATGCGTTCATCCCTGATAAACACTCTTTGAGTTGTGAAACATTAATTTTGATATGTTCGTCAATTTAAATCAAGTACATTTTAACTACCCTAAAATAGAATTTGCAGCTTTAATTTCCGTTTTTTCATAAGCAACCATGAGCTTGCATACTCCTCTGGGGCAGTAGATTTTTTCAGAGCGCATAATATGGACAAAGTTTCGAAAACCAACACTTTTGGGAGAGAAAAACTAACAAAATTTTTTGTACATACGATCTACGTTTACGGCTTGATATAATGTGACAAGAATTATAAAATTATTAAATGCTTTTCGTTTTTATTAAACACGTCATTATGATGTTTTCAACATAAAAAAGAACCGGATGGGCCTCGCTCTGCTGTACAGTTGGGGGTGGAGTGCACCTCGTTTATAGGATAGGTCATTATTACAAAGGATTTGTTAAATTTGAATGCAATGATAGATATCATTGTATACGAATAACGATTCTGAACGGAGTTCATATGTTTGTCTAGGATATAATACATTGTTATTTATAAACATTGTAAAAAGTATATTTTATTTTGAAACGATAAATATATTTTTCAATTAGGATGGGTTGGCAGGTTGCATACAGCGATATAGTTTGTCAGTCTAGAATATTATACATTATATTATATTTTACATGTAATTTTTTGTCAATATTCGCTGTTCAAACGCTTATAAAAAAAAATTGTGCCTATGGATTTTAATAATTTTTGAATGACTTTAAGAACTACTTCTGTAGAATCTTCTATTAAATTTTCAAGTATTTTGTACGAGCCAAATTTTTTTTATCACCGATTATAAAAAAAAAATGTAAAAAAATCGAATATTTTAAATGCCTATAAGTGGCTTAAAAATCAATATAATATTTTGAAAAAAATATGACACAAAGGAAATACCAATCTTAACAGCTGGTAGAAATTTCAAAAATCTGCGACTTATACTTTTTGAATTATAAAAAATATTTAAAATCGTTTGACAATAAATCGCTATTTTATGCAATTTCGTAAATATTTAAATTTCAAACAGTCACAAAATTTTTTCCTCTAAATCCGGTAGAAATTTTTTTAAAGATTTTTGAAGAGTAGCTTATAGATAACCTAGTGTTAAAATTTTGAACCTTAAGTATGAACAGAAAAAAATTTTATGAATTTTTATCTACAAAATAACTTGCAAATTATCGTGATTTTTACATATTTCGTATAAATTGGAACTTTGAGCACTTATAAAAAAAAATTGTGACTTACGATTTTAGATTTTTTTTTATCATTTAAAGAACAGCTTATAAGAAACCTTGTATTAAATTTTCAAGATTTTCTGGGCAGCCAAAAAAATTTTATCGTTATTTAAAAAAAAAATACTTAAAAAAATTGAAAATTTCAATCGTCTATAAATAGCTTAATAAAAGTCAAAATTTGAAAATTTAATGGTGTATAGAGAACGCTAATCTAAACATTTGGTGAAAATTTCAAGTATTTACATCGATTAGTTTTTGAGTTATAGCAAAATAAAAAATTTGATTATGTCGAAAACTGGTTTTGCGTAAAAACTCCCGTTTTTCCCAAATTTTTTTATGGTTTTTCCGTCGCATTTAAAAAATATTGGAAATTTTTAACTTTTGACCCCCCAAAATACCAAATAGATTCACTTTCCTTTCAGAAAAGTTGCTACATAAGGCAATCGAAGCATTTTTACTGCCCAAAACGTGTCGACAGACACAAAAAAAAAAAAAAAAAAAAAAAAAAACACACATCATTGTAAAATCAATACATTCTTCACTCTGTTTTGAATCTAAAAAAAAAAAAAAAAAGACACATCATTGTAAAATCAATACATTCTTCACTCTGTTTTGAATCTAAAAAAAAAAAAAAACACACATCATTGTAAAATCAATACATTTTTCACTCCCATCAGAATCTAAAAAAACTAGCTGACTCTGCAATGATACGATATTACAAGATTTCTCAGATATTAATTTGCTATTTATTTTCCGGATGTTAAATAATTTTTTTTATTTTAGACCACTTTTAATCACGTTCTTTTTTTCATAGAAACCGGACGAAACTTCAATTTTTAAATTTTAGGACTTCGCTCACTACGCTTGCCGACTCCACTCACAAACTCGAGTGTCGTTGCATGGCACTTTTCAAGAGGATGGGGCTTCGTCCCAATTAGAATTATAGTCTTAGTCTAACCTAGTTTTTGTACAAGCCTTGATACTGTTGTAGATGGGATTATGCTTCATACCTAAAACCTCGCTGCGCAAGTAAATCACATGTTTGCGATTGTATATTAGAAAAAGTGCAAAAAAAAAATTCGTTACATGAGGTTTGTAGTTGTGACATACCAGTGCCGTAGCCAGAAAATTGTTTTTTTGGGGGGGGGGGGCACTTAATTTTTTTCTCAAATTTTGTAATGCTAGAATACCTAATCATCACCTATTACTTAATGGCCCCTTTGTTTATAAAGTGTTAACTACAGGCCTATTATTTTTATGACTACCATTATATACTAACAACATATAGGTATTCATTTATTATATTTAACCATATATTTAACATAACAGAGTATTATTATTTCTTTAATAATATTTTTAAATTACATTTATGAATACAAATTATAAAATAAATAACTTATTATTATTCGTTATCATAGATTTATCTTGAATTATATAAATTTAAAAATTTCTATGCGATGTACTATGGGTCTTTGGCCAACCCAAATAAAAAAAAAAGATTTCGGGGGGGGGGCATGTGCCCCCAGTGCCCCCTCCCCCTGGCTACGGCACTGTGACATACATTGTATTGAGATTTACTGGGCTAAAAAGTTATTAAACATGTTATATATTAACTTTGAAATGACATAACTTCAAAGCTGTCTTAGCATGAAATTCTGACTTCCCATCGTTTGCAGAGTACTTAACTACATAAGTTTAAAAAAATGTGTCTCAAAAAGTAGAAATATACCGATATTTATTTTATATAAAAAAAAATTATTTAAAAAATTTAAATGATTTATCATATAGTTATTATTTTATTTTTATTTTTATTGAAATTTTTTGAATGATAAAATAATTTACAATTGTGTAACTTAAAATACAATGCCAAATATTGTTTACAATATGTAACGAATAATCATATATGAATATTATTCGAATAAATTATAAAAAAAAATATCATTCGAATAATTATAAAAAAAATGTATTCAAATAATCATAATTAAAAATTAGTCGAATAAAATATTATCTAAATAATTATCTAGATAAAATTTCATTCGAATAATGCCCAACTCTGCATACCATACATCGACATACATACGATACCCCAGCCCCCCAATTTTTAATTTTGCAATTTTTTTTTTGTGCCAATAATTAGTGCTCAATTCCTGCCAATTCCTGCCATTTTCTAAGAATTCCTGCTGTACCAGTTTTTCCAGAAAGTCGAATTTTCTATGGGTGGGGCTGGGGTAACGTTACCCCAGCTCATCCACACTTTAAATTTAACTCTTTTCAATTTTTTTGCGCCAAAAATTAGTGCTCAATCAAGTGGGTATGTTTTTTATGGATGACGTACGTACCTATGTATACAATTACTCCAGAGAACAGACATTTTAATACTATTGCTTAATATTGAAATATTGATTCATCTGTAATATTTTAATATTAACACAGTTAAGTGTATCTTATATTCACATATTTTATCAAAATTACCAACATCTATTTGATGTGGTAATTTATTATTCAGTTTTATAATATACAGTTTGAAACAGATTTCCATTAAAATCAAAATTGAGTAGATAATTTGTCCATATTTCTTGCACTACTAAATACGAGTATATTACTTAAACTCACTCTGATGTAAATCTGTCTTATTTGGTAACATTAAACAAAATTACATTCTGCGATTATGTTAAGTTTGTATTTGGTCTCTATATCAATCGCATACTACTTTGTTTAAACTATTTCAGTAATAACAAAAACCACTATGATAAAAATGTATTAATAGTCCATAACAATATCATATTGTATCTATTTTTAATATTTTGTCCAAAGAAAATCATAAAAATTTATTTTTATTCTAACATACTTACATTATCTGATACTTTACTCGGCGTGGCTGAACTTGTCCCTTGATAATTTTTTAATTTTATGTTGATAATTTCCAATAATTTTTATAATATTAATTATTAAAATAAGTTCATTACTTGCTGTTATTTTTCAAATACTATAAAAATGAGTGGAAGAAAACCTGCTGTGGCACCAGAAGTGGTAATAGACGCTATTTTACAATTTAAAGAAAAAATTGTATATACAGGCGAAAATGGTGAAAAATGTAAGGAAATTATTGAGACTATATTATATTAAAAACTATTATCATTTAAGTAATTAAACTGTTTTAAGCCATTTCGTGTAGGTAACATATCCACTCAAATTCAAAATAGTATTTTGGCTGGGCCTGGTTAGGTAGGCCTGGGCCCACCATATAAAAATTAAGAGACTATTATTTAACCAAAGACGTAGAAACCTCTATTTTTTATTAAATAAAAATTCAAAAATCAATCTAAAAAATAAATTAAACCTATACAAAATGTTAATAACTCCTATTTGGTCTTACGGCATACAAGTATGGGGATCAGCCAAGCCATCAAACATTAAAAAAATTCAAGCATTCCAGTCTACCTCTCTCCGCCTAATAACGAGCGCACCCTATTATGTTTCCAACCACACTTTACACTTCAATCTTCACATTAACACCGTATCCAAAACTGCATCTTTCTTTTACAAACGATTCCGATCCCGCTTAATCAACAATCCAAATCCCCTTATAAGAGAACTCAACTCAAACATTATTCCTGGAAATCCTCCTAGACGACTAGCTCGCCGTTGGTGCAAATATCTCGCCAGTCAAATTAACCATTAAATAATAAATAGTCAAGCTAAAAAGTGTCACCGCTGGGTGACTTCTTTTATCGGTCAACTCACGCTCATTAATATTAATATCGCACAAACGTTTATTGTAAAAAAAATATAATTTACAGATTGTGTATTTATTTATAAAAAATAAAAATAAAAATGTTATAATTGTATAATCCCTGTACATACCTACATTGGTATAACCAATATTAATAACTTACTTTGTTTACTTCTTATTTTGCTATTATGTAATTCCTAGTATACTTCTATTCTACTTATATAATGTTATACATTTATAAATAAACTAGCTGAACCTGTGCACTTTGTAGTCCATTAAAAATCTTACCTCTTATGTCTCAAACTGTGTGTTAAATTCATGTGTGTTAATGTTACATATAAAAAAACATACATTCAAATTAATTTTTAATGTTGACTAATAATTCAAACAGCTTATTTTAAAATCCCTCGAGAATCCAAGTCATATGATTTTGGTGTTATATAATTATAATATTACTTATTAGTTGTCATAGGTACTCTTGAAAAATAAACTATTACTGTTACCGTTGGAGACAGATGTTGATATCTCGATAATAGAATCAATTCTGTATTTTTGACGCCGATTTGATTCGTTTTATACTCCGTTCTACGAACAAATAGTATAATATATTAATTTCAAATATATCTTGAGTATATATTATTATTAATATATTTAATTTATTGTGATTAGTAAATCATAAAACGATGAACAATATTGAGGTAAATCGTTGCTGAAATGTGATCGGCCACCAGCAAGTAAAGGAGCTGACATATACAACGAAAACATGCTCGCTATGCAAGAAGAGATGTTTGTTTAGAACTAATAAAATGGTTAAATGCATCGGTAAGGATATAAAAAAAGAAACATTTCTAAAAAATACTATAAATTTCTTAAATGTGTTGGTACATTTTATCAACAAACTCCTCACTCTATTTGTGGAGTATTCGCGGTGGTTAAACAAATCACTGTATTCTAACCAAAACTTTTAATTTTCACGTTTGTCAGTGTGCAAGTGCGTGATGCACAAGAGGTGTTTAATGGCAGCCAATAATCGGCCAGTTCGCACACCATCCTGCAATATAGAGATTGACCAACAGTTCAGTGAAGACAATAGTGCCCTGACCACTCTACACCATAGCCGTCAAACGGTCGTGGGTACAACAGATAATGAAGCACAAGAAGTAGATGACTGCGGAGTAGATGTTGTGTTGAAGATTGAAGTGAGATGGCTATGGAGCAAGGGAACTTCGGTGGTGCTTTGGTTGAAAGTAGAACTGAAGCTGCGGGAAGAGTACTACGTATCGGAGGTTATGATACATGTCAGGAAGGAACTGTGGGACCAGGTTCTGGATATTATACAAGAAGAACATTCAAACATACGAAGACGTAGCGGTGTCGGTGGCGGTGGTGATCGAGGAAATTGAAACAAATTTATGGAGCAAAATGCATAATAATTATTTTACTTAGTGAATGGTGTAAAAACATATAGGCACATGGAAATAGAACGTATAAAATATAAAAAAAAAAAAAACACGCAGTGTTTCCAAATGGCCAACTTCAATAGTACTAAATGTACGTTTTCCAATACGTCGCGACGACCATAAATCTTTTTACCATATGTTTTTTTTTCTAAATTCATTATTAATAAAAATCAGATAGTACTTATTCGTTGAATAAAAATATGATAAGACCTTTCGCTCGATCATCACTGACGTCAGACAAAAAAAAAATTACAGACACTCCAGAGCTCGTCGGATTGTGGAATGTGCATTCGGAATGATGTCAAAAAAATTTCATATACTCCAACGGTCTATGTTAGTCCATCCTGATTTTGCAACAACAATAACTTTGACTTGTTGTATGTTACACAATATGATTAGAAAGAAAGAAGAAATAATTAATTATGTACACAGTGAAATGGTAAATGTAGAAGAGTGTGACGTAAGCAAGGAACCGACAAGAGCAAGAGCTTCCCGAAATGCTTATCAAGTACGAGAAAATGTCGTTGATTATTTCGTTTCGCCAATTGGTTCAGTTTCATGGCAGAGTATATGGCTAGACTTTAGACATAAGCTATTGTTATAAGTTGTTTTTATTACTTTAATATTTATAATTCACATTCTGTAATTTAAATATATTAATATATTTATATTATACTAGCACTTTGTGGCCCGTTAAAAATCCTACCTCTTATATGTCTCAAACTGTGTGTTAAATTCGTTAATAATTTATTTCGCACTAATTATTATTATTAAAATAAATAAAATATAATAATAAATTATTAAAATTTTCATTGTAAATATCAAAATGTCTGCTTGAACATCTCCCAGGGTAACTATCACTTTTTAACTTAATCAACCTCCTGCCAGTAGGCAGGTCTAATATATCTTTATACCGAATAATATATAATACTATGTTATTGATTTCAAAACTTTCTGATTTTTAACTAATTTGTAACTACATTCCACGTTTCGCGTAGCTCGTCAGTTTGACTTGCTTTTCTATATTTTTGACTCGCAGAATTGCAAGTTCTGTGATTTAAGTTTATACGTCAAATTGCCAGCATTTAAAAAGCAACCATACAAAGACTTATTAGAAAATGATTAGTACTTATCAATAAACTAACTGTAGTGTGGAATTTTGACGGATGTATGAAAATTCGACTTTCTGGGAAAACTGTTATAGCAGGAATTAAGAAAATATGGGCAGGAATTGAGCACTAACTATTGGCGCAAAAAAAAAATTGCAAAAAGTAAAATGTAAAGTGTGGGTGGGGCTGGGCAAACGTCCCCTCCACGTTAGAATATTCGACTTTCTGGAAAAACTGGTATAGCAGGAATTCTGAAAATGTAGGCAGGAATTAGCAGGAATTGAGCACTAATTATTGACGCAAAAAAAAAAATCGAAAAAAGTTAAATTTAAAGTGTGGGTGAGGCTGGGGTAATGTTACCCCAGTCCCACCCGTATAAAATTCGACTTTCTGGAAAAACTGTTACAGCAGGAATTCTTAGAATATGGCAGGAATTGGCAGGGATTGAGCACTAATTATTGGCACAAAAAAAATTGCAAAATTAAAAATTGGGGGGGGACTGGGGTAACGTACGTCATCGACATGCCGCACACATATGACTAATATTATACACAATTCATAAAATCTTCACGTCATTTGAGTATGCCATTAGGTATATTTATAATACACCCTTCGTCAAAACGATTCAATTCGTTCGGGTTGAGTACAACAAATTATTATTATTATTATTATTAATACAGACGGTACTTAATATAATATATTAATGATTATACCATACGCCTACAGCCGTGGTCTAATTATAGCAATGATTATGGTAAAGTAAAACGTTAGTTATACGGGTCGACGACGCTTTATAATAATCAAAAGTTCGGTAACAATAAAAAGAACGACCTTTGCTTCGCGAGAGTTAATTATAATAACGTAATAATAATAATATAATCGTGTAGTAAACTGTACGTGTGTTCTTCCGATTGTTTGATTAATAATGCTGTTGCAATCCCCCGTACAAGTAGAATTAGCTGTAATTATATTGCTTTGTCTGTTAACGCGGTTTTGTGGAGTTGTATTACATATACGTTATTCCCGTACAGTATTAATATAGATCAATGCAAACGTCTATTTTGCATATTCGGTGCTTAAAGGAGGGATAAGGAAAATAAACAACACACAATATGTATACACAAATACACAAATTTTCCTATCGAGGATTTTCGTATACTTAATAATATCTCTTCTTGAGTTTTAATCAAAGTTAATAATTTTTTTTTTTTTTATTTAAAATAAAAAATTTTAAGACTTAAGTTTTTAGTTGAAAATACTAACGAGATACGTGTGTATAGTGTAACTTAAGTAGGTATACTACCTACTTAAGTTATCGGTTTTCTTATTTTTCATTCCAAAATATTAACTTTTTTTTCTAATATCTAAATCATCAAATTTTTTGACATTAATAATATTTATTTCAAGTCAAGCACCCATCTAAACCAATGTTTTTCAATCTTTGTTTTATTCAATGCCATTTTTAGATTTCAGAGATCAAAACCTCTCAGCCACCAATATTCTTTTAAGAAAAAATGAATAGTTCATATTAAATAAGTTAATTAAAATAAAAATACAGTAATTATACACTATAATACAATTCAACTAATAAATACTAATATCAATTGAAAATATAATTTGGAATTTTCAACTGTAAAATAATTATACAAATAATACTTATGTGACTAATAACTGCACTGAAGTTGATGATTTCCTGATGATGAAAAAATACCTGGCTCAACGAATTATGTATTAAAGCAAAAACGTTTTGTTTTGTCTTCGTTTTACGTGTGTGTATGCGTATTTTGTACATACGTAAATTGTGGTATGGTCATTTTTTATAAACTGTAGATCAACGTAAAATCTCATACATAACACCTTCGAACAAATTGCACACAGGCTGCTAGTAATATTATAATATCAGTTAAAATGTAATACTTTAATTAATATTTATCTATATGTTGTACAGCCGACCGGAAATCAGAATATCCCAGACCGCAATTTTCGTACATTTTAAAAATATCTGGGACACAATTTACGTACATTTCAATAATACCTGGGACGCAATTTACGTGTTTTTTAAAAGTACATGGGCCTCGATTTACATAGAATAAGACTATGACCTTTTTTGGGAGATGCAATTTACCGACTCAGGTGTATGCAATGTAATTTCTTATGTTTTATTTTTAACGAGACAGTGTTAGACTGATTAAACTGTTCAACGCACTTGCACTTTTGGTATGTGGCCAGCCTCAGTCTTCAATATTTTTTTCATATATAACTAATAGGTTTCTTAATTTTATTAAGAAGTTGTTGAACTGAACTAAAGCCTTATTCGACTATGTATGTTGATGGAAAAACTTTAATTATTAATTACAAACTCCATTTCTTTCCAAAGTTGAGGGTACATAGTTTCTAGGTAGTTTCTTGAAGCCGAACAAACTCATATAA
Organism: Sipha maydis; assembly: GCA_034509805.1. Classification (NCBI taxonomy): domain Eukaryota; kingdom Metazoa; phylum Arthropoda; class Insecta; order Hemiptera; family Aphididae; genus Sipha; species Sipha maydis. Next base: position 43,322 of record JASXSY010002101.1, read on the forward strand.
TAAAAATGTAAATAGCCCCTTAAATGCGGTGGCAGCGTCCAAGTTGAGAACTACTGGTTTATATTTTAGTTAGTATAAGTACAAAATAACTATTATATATTCATAAAGGTTTTTGTATCTTTCCGGTTTGTAGACAGTTTATACAAAATTAAGCCGTATGATATTAAGAAAATATGTCTTATAGTATAAAGGTGAACATGTTCTAAACGTTTATTTTAATTGGCCTTGTTAAGTAATATTCTTAAACGGTAAGTTTAGTCAATAGAAATACATTATTTATTATGTAGGTAATATACCGATTAACGTTTTACTACGCTTCACAAGTGCTTTGCCCGGGACTTTGTTGAACATGGTGATCACAGAACAACAATGTTTCTTAGTAATTATATTTCAATTAGAACACAACTTGAAAGTTTTGATTATAATCTGATATTTATAAGTACGTGTTTTTTGATCATTAACTTTCCATCAAGGCTCATATTATTTGAAAACATTAACTAATAAGACGTCAACCTTATTAGCCGTATATACAGACTTTATTAATAAGACCTTTTTCTCATTAATTTGTTTATATGATGTATGTTTATTTCTAATAACGTTCTATACCTTCTAAGTACAAAAATACTAGTTACATTCAAAAATTACGTTTATTTATTTTTACGTATAACAGTTTCCCTAACCGAAAAACTAACCATAACAAGATATGGGTTTTTAAGACTTGTATTTAGTCATTTGTAATGTTAAATAAATTAAATTGAAGTAACGACCGTCTGCCGATAATATTTCAGCGATTAGACTTAGTTGGTCACCGCCAGCCACTGATACATTTCATACGACACATGTATAATTAAAAGACATGAATAATCAGAATAATTCAATAGATAATTTTCCAAAATGATTACAAGGTAAATATATACTGTTTAATATGCTGATGAAATAGTAAATTTAAATTGTAATGTAAAAACTAAATGCGAAAAAAAATAAAAAATAAAATTACTTCGAGAATAAATTTCATGTTAAATTTTCAACTACATTTATAAGTATATAAAATAAATAAATTATTATATTTTTTGTAGTGCAGAATTTTTAAATTCACAGCATATTGTACGAGTATACTGTATCATTCAAATAATTATTAAAAGTATCTTGTATTTATTATTTTGTATCTAAAACGGAGAAAAAAATGTATCTAATAATAAATATTATTTTAGAAATTTTAAATGTGTCTTGTATCCTGTATCTTCGAGTAAAAATTGATGGATCTAGTATCTAGTACAGGCATGTCAAACACGCGGCCCGTGGCTTATTTTTTTGTGGCCCGCGGCTACCAATATTAATGGACAAAAAAAATATATTTATGTCGTGTAACAACTATTTTAGATTCTTAGAGAGTGGTTTATTTGGTATACATTATTATACTGTCTTATCTTCTGATAAATCATAATCGAATAAGGATTATTGATGGTTTTATATAAATTTATATCTATATATCTATATAGAAAAATTTGTACAAAATATTTATTTTTTCGCTAAATTTGTATGTGCGGCACAAATAGTACACTTTTCAATATATTTGGCCCATCTGATACTTTGAGTTTGACATGCCTGATCTAGTACCTGAATATATATTTTCTATCTTTGGTCTCTTGCTTGTCAATTCTTAATGCAGCTTATGTTTTTAGTCATAAAATTAAAAATTTGTACCAAAATAAATATAAACGTCTGCTGGATGAAATAGGTAGTTTTAAAGGTAGTTTTTAGGTAATTTTAAATTTTTATTATAATAACATATTATGTATAACAATAAAATTACTATGAAAATCTTTATATTTCAATTAGAAACTTTAGCGCAAATTACAATTTCATGAGGGGAAAAAATTGAAGTAAAAACTCATAGAAATAATTATACATAATTATATGTAAATTATTACAACATAATAAAATTGCAAATATCATGCCATAAATCATCTCGTATGTCAATCTTTTCATCAGTGAAATTGATAAGAATCATTTCGTTTAAGTTAAATAAAAAAAGAAGATAGTTTCGTATTTACGAACTGTAACTCATGGAAAATTAATAATAATAATCGTGTAATCCATTACTCATGTTTGAAAATAATACAAATATGTGAAAGAGCATGGTAATTCATTGTAGATGTAGCGCGAGGGTAAAAAAACGCACTCGAACTATTACATTATGGTTATCGGTTTATGAATTGTAGAGTGTGAGGTCGAATGCCAATGTATATATTACTAACCTGATTTCAATAGAAACTTTATTACATGTATACAAATGTCAATATTTACTTTTTGCGATGACGCATAGAATAATGTATAAAGTAGAAAATTTAACCGGGTCGGATTTTCGAATCCCTTGGTGGTTGAATTCAAGATTTCGGAAAGAATTCGTCACACATCATATTATCTTTTACAAAAAAAAGAAAAACCACATTGGTGGTAGCTTTATACATTCAATGTTTTGAAATCTACCTATATCATTATAATAAGTATAGGTGTTATTTTTAGCTCATATATATTAGTATTGTAATCATATAATTTTTATTTTTTTCAATTTATTTCATACTTTATACGCCGTGCATAGCTTTAGATGCTTTGCTTGAACTCAAAAATCACTTACAGTTAAAATTATAGTCGAGTTTATATTATATAATAGTATACCATATACACTGTGTGTAGTGGAAAAAATTGGATATCATGACCGAAGCCAAAAGTAAGAATTATCTCAAAAGGAGTTCACAAGATTTTCAAATAGCAGAATTTTATTTTTTATTTTCTAGGTAGACGGAATTATTTTCATACATTTTATAGTATGAGTTTCCAGAAATTTTTAATAATTATATTTTTATACTGATGTAAAAATTATGGTTAATGCTTACGAGTATTTATTTATTTTAAAATTTATATAAAGAAAACAAACTTGGTACGTTGGATATCATTTTGTTTTATTACACAGTAATAAAAAAGACGGAATTATAGCTTCGAGTTTAATAATTTTAAATTGAATGCATTATCAGAAGGTTTAATAATATGCATTTTAACAAAATAAACAAAGAATATTATTTTTTTATGATCTTTTTTCGCAAATAATATAAAAACAATTTTTTCCCATCTTTAATATTTTTAATATTAAATTATTCAGTAATGTACGATGGAAAGTATTTATGGTATAACATCCCTTAAAATTGTAAGAACTCTTTTATATTTAAAGTAAAACAAGTATTTTATTATTTTATTTTATATTTTTCAGTAAGTGAATGTTATATAATCCGAATAACTAAATTAAAATGTGATCTTATAATTTTAATACTTATTCCTAATTCGCTAAAATATATATGTTTGATTATTCATATAGAGTGAAGTAAGGTATTTTCGTGGCGTAGTTTATTTCGTAATATTATTTGTAGAAAGTGTTACGTTATTTTTTATCAAACGATTAACTTGAAAATTAAATTGATCCTTAAAATGACTATTTTTAAGAAACAAATTATTTTTTAAGTCGATCGTGTAATAGGGAATTATGTTATACGTACAAAAAATAATATCACGAAAATGCCTATGCCACGGAAATACCTTACTTCACTCTATAATATTTATTACGTATAAAAATATCAAACATTGCCATTAAAATACATAACTACAGTGCAGTAGATACTCATATTTGAAAAATAAATATTATTATAATTGCTTAGTGCTACAGAATGCATAGGCACACCATTAAATCATAAGCTTTCTGAATGGGGTAGCAAAGTTATAATTAACAGTCTTTACAAAAAATAAAATCTTTGATCTACTTAAGTTACTGTGGCACGTTGGATGTGATTTCAATAGAATTTTATATAATGTTATTTTAATATAACTATCCTATTTTTAGGTTACAAAAATAAATTAATTTCATACTGCGCAGTATTATAATTCTTCATTATAATTTGTGAAATATTACTATATCAATTTTTTTAATAAAAATTGAATTAATTAAGATATTTCTGTAACTGAAAATTATCAACCCCCCCAAAGGCACACTTCTGATTTAAATTATATTTTTTTGGAATTCATTAACGTCTTTGAATATTATCACCTAACCAAAACATTGATAGTATAATAAATCGAGGTCGATTCCGAATAATTAAAGGAGAAAATAAAAGCAGAAATTATGAGTTAGGAGAAATGATTGGTTGTTTTCATGTATATCGACAAAGAATCTAATTATTCAAAACCTGTTAATCTTAATATAGTGATAACTCGTGATAAAATCTATCTATATTTCTATATATTTCTATATCGCTTAAAGATTATTATAAATTATAATTTCTTTATGATTTATTCATAATATTATGAGCTGTAATTTATTTTTTATATTTTTCAATCTTTTTTGTGTCGATGTCATGATCAAAAGGTTACTGCTCGCCAATATGTATAACTGTAGGCAATGGAATAACCAATTTCCTACTTTTTTAACTCCGCAGTATCATAAAAAGGTCGGTATCGATTTAGAATAAGACTATATGGGCTTACTTGGTCAAGAAAGGATTAGATGTATTTCAAGACATGGCCAATCCGTGAATTTTCATCTTCTTCGTAAAAAAAAAATAATAAAATAAAAAAATGAACCACTAAGATTTCGCGAATTTTATTTTTACGTTTTGGTCTTATATTTCATGTCAGTTTTTTGAAAGAATTTGTAAAGTTTTATAAAAATATAGACCATTAGTCGTGTTTCATTTTATATTATATTTTTAATACATTTTGATACATACTAATATTGAAAAAAAAATAACAAGGTTTATCGATGATATAAGGACACACTTGAACGAATCTATTTTACATGTATTAAAATCATGCATCAACATTTTCTTCATGAATTCGTGGCAAAAGGTCTTGGATGTTTTTTATGGGGTACCTTTTTAGGTTCATCACAAATGTTTTTGACGTTGTTATCGTATTGTGTAATATTATGATTCAAGCCGAAATTCGATTACATCTCATATTGGTAATTATTTGCAGGTAAATTAGAAACTGGACCCTATTAATATGCCGTCGTCGACTGAGGTTTACATAATATATCTACATATTTGGGTAGTGGTTATCGTTTATGCGAACTGACTAAAAAGCTGATCGTTAATGGTCTTGGGTGAATTAATCCGCTTATATTGGTTTGTCGTCGTCGTTGCGGCCCTATTTCACCACTTTCCGATTATCTGAGATCGAATTAGCAAAAAATAACCTAACCGAAATAAATGAACAAATTTTTTTTTAATCAAATCATTTTTTTTAATGCATATTAATGCATAAAAAATATATTTACAGTATATATATATACTATAAAAAATACACTATATACCTGATATACCGCGTATCCTTACGTACGAACATTGTCCTATTTGCAGATGACACAACTATTTACAGTGAACCCCATAACTTTGAAGCGATAACAAACAATCTACAAGATCACTTAAATTTACTAGCAAAATGGTGTAAAAGCTAGAAAATACACATAAACGCTTTAAAAAGCACAGCGGTTATATTTAGCTTACATCGCTATTCCACTCCACTACCTCTAAAATTTGATAACGATTCCATACCTTGACAATCCTTCTATTAAGTACCTCGGTGTCACACTAGACAAGAGGCTAACCTGACCGCCCCACATAGCTACTAAATTACAACAAGCATACCAGCGTCTTTAAATGTTATTTCCTATTCTTAACAAAAAAATCAGTAATTCATATAAAATGTTTAATATTAATTTGCAAGCAATTATTACGCTTACTAATTACCTACGATTGCCCTATCTGGGGTAACTGTTTAGCGACACATATTTAAAAATTCAAATTTTCTAAAATAAAATATTAAGAATAATAAAGAACGCATCATGGTTTATACACAACGAAAATCTACATAAAGACCTCCGAATCATTAAAATTCTAGATCGTATATGTGCCCTTTGCAAATTCCCATAGTTCATTCCACAAATCAACTACACTTCAATTTACACTCACGTTCATCACCTCAAAGACATCTAAAACACGGTCGTCTGTATAATCTTATTCGTTAATTACTATTAAGAGGACGCTACACCCGCATGTGTTGTGTTCGTCTTTCAAACGCGTAACATAACAAATTGTACTCTCAACAGATCACGTTTATCTCTCTAAGTTAAAAAATTAGAGTGAATTAAACCCTTATAACATTTAAAGGTATGATTATTATCTAGGACTTCTCATTGGCATTTTATTATATTTTACACATCCATAACTCTCTGCTACATTTTATGTCAAACAATAAAAATAAACAAATGCTATAAGTCCTCAGCCCTGCTAATTATCCATAGACGTAGATCATTAATTATATCGTTATATAACGTATTATAAATATCATTAAAAATATAATATAATACAGGGTTGGGCAGGGAGGTATGGAATAATATAATGTAAAGTATCCTGGGTATTTCGTTGAGGATGTTTATGTCTGTAAAATTTTCCAATTTTATAATCTTAGTAAAAGAGTCTTGCAATTAAAATATTTAGTATTATTGTAAATTCACATATTATATCTATTATTCTTATTTTCAATATTTTATTCAAATTATTTTAAAATTAAAAATAAAGAAAATGCATATATGTATACAAAAATGTTCTATAGGACACTAATACAATTTTTTATGTTCCACGAAAAAAAACCTATCAATACATTAACTAATTGTAAGGCAGCTGTCCCATTAGCGCGACGCGATTGACGCGACGCAACTTTAAAAAAAACGATGAAACTGTCGTACGCGACAAGTTTCGCGTAGAATCGCTCATTCACGCGATCGAAGTCGCATCAACAATATTGTGCTACCGTATTATTTTTAAGTTCGTATATTTAAACAGTATATAACAGTTCGTCACCAGCATCATCCGTGTACCTATTGAAAATGGAATCGGATAGTTCAGATGATAGTGTGATAGTGATGTGGTCTTATTTAAAAAGTAAAAAAAAAAAACGTAAATTTTGGATTCATCCCTACTTAGCAAATAATATCAACAGAAATGTGTATGTTGCTTCGAGAGAACTATTATTACATCCTGAACGTTTTCAGTCATTCTACAGAATGAGTAAAGAAAGTTTTTCAGAACTTTGCAACTTGCTTGAACCGGCCATCAGCCGAAAAGATACTCATTTTAGAAAATGTGTCGGAGTCGAAGAAAGACTTCTTGCCATATTTACCAAAATCGCAGACGACCGTTGCAATGAAACTGAACATGTTCAGTCGAGCGCGATTTTTACGTCGCAGTCGCTGCAACAAAAGTCGCGTTGCGTGTATGGGAGAAGTACTATTTAAAAACATTGGAAAAACGGACGCGATAAAAATCGTCAGTTTCATCAGTTGCGTCGTGTCAATCGCGTCGCGTTATTGGGAGAGCTGCCTAAAGCTAGTTGGATTTGTACCATTTTTCATTCTCTTGAATAACTTTATTCAAAAATAGACAATTTAACAAATGCACTGTAACATGTAACTATACAAATTTCAAGTTCATATGTAGTATTTACTTACATTTTTTCAATAGATTTCGTAAAAAATTCCAAAAAACTTTTATGGGGGAAAAAAATACGAAAAATATACGAATATATAATATGATTTTTACACTTTGATTTATTAATTTAAAAAAAAATATTATAACAACTATAGTGTAGGAAGTACATTTTATGTAGATATTAAAACAATTTATTTTAATTATATTTTCTATTAGTTGGAAAATATAATTTACTGTATAATGTTAATTTTGAGAAAAAATTAAGTAAATATTAAAAATAATAATAAAAAAAAAAAAAACAATTAAAAATTAGTTATACTAATCTTAATTTATTTAATTCGAATTATTTTGGTATATGTGGAATATAAATGTACAAGTTTGATAATTTTTGGGAACGTTTATACTTAGTTTAATACAATATATGTAACTATGCTGTATGGTTCAGAGTGTTGGGCGGTTAACAGGAGAATAGAACAAAGTATGAGTGTCGCGGAAATGAGAATGCTTAGATGGTTGAGTGGAGTGATAAGAGAAGATAGAATAAGGAACGAATACGTGAGGGGTAGTGTTGGTGTAGCGCCAATTGTGGACAAGATGAGAGAAAATAGGCTGAGATGGTTTGGGCATGTGATGGTGCGAGAGGAAACGAATGCAGTAAAAGTGGTTATGAAGATGGACGTTGAAGGGAAAAGAGAAAGAGGAAGACCAAAAAAGAGATGGTTGGAGACTATGGAGAATAACACGAGGGCTGTCGGTGTGTGCAGAGGAGATGTGATTGACCGAGTGAAGTGGAGGTGTAGGACAAGGGTGACTGACCCCAAATAGTTGGGAGGAAGGCGAGGCAGAAGAAGAAGAAGATTGTGTATTATGTGTTCTAATCACGATTTAAGAATATCTTTAATCGTGATTCGTGGTTCTAATGTTGTTTTGGTTTCCTCTCCTTCCTAGTTCTCTCAAAGCTCAAGTCAAGATTAAATTCCAAAGTCCAAATGGCTCGTAATTTTGTACGTTCAATCATAATCAGTATACCCCGAAGCCCGTAATAAAATTAAGGCCGGGGGCCGGCCCATATGAAGAGGCAGCCTGTCCAAAGTTACTTTGAAATCTAGGGTAGGGCAAATGCATACTCCTGCCCCCTCCCAAATGACGCCCCTGCCCCATAGTAACAAAAAATGCTTAATCTGGTTACTATAGTTTTGAAATTGATTAACATATATATTAACAGTAAATTTAAAGTTGTATTTTTAATAACAGAATATGTTGTTTTACTGTTTTAATATCAGAAAATCGCTGAATAATATTATAAATCATTTGTATTCACCAATTAAACTTAAAACAATTTTTTCCCAATTAATTTAAACCAATGCTGTTTTAAATTTTGCGGGTTTATTTCTACGGTATTAAGAGAATGTCGAAATGACAAATCATGTTATTATGTTGATACTATAGTGTTGTATTCCCTAAAGATATTTGATGATAAGCAGATGATTATGAATTTCATGTTCATTGTGAGTAAAAAAGCAATTTATTTTCCTAATAGTTTGTAAAAATGTTATGTTACTATAACCATTGATTATATAATAGACTATTATATAATCAATGCTATAACCAAGGGGTTGTATATTTGATTGCCGTTAATTCGAAATGTTTTTTTTTTTTCATAAAAATGGTACACGCTTACTATACACATACAACTTTTATTTGCATTTTCACGAAATAAATTGTCTTTATTTGTTTTATCAGTGTACATTTTCATCAGAGTAATTCATTCGAATGACTAATGTATTAATTTGTATTGTTTTACAATAGTTGATTAATTTGTAACTAATGTATTAATTACGATTTGATGGAATTACGTTACAATATCATAGTGTTATCATAAATGGGTCAAGTATAAGTAATTTAAAAAATAAAAAAAAAATAAATACTAAATAGTATTTTCGTAAAAGCTGATATCATATTTTATACGCTCAAATGAGCAACTATAAATAATGTCTAAGATTGTATCAATATTTCAAAAACGCTCGGCCTTTTTACGGTGATTTACAGGTGTCCGTGTTCCCGTTTACAAATTACTACAACTATAAATTACTTATGCTACTTGAACCTGCACATCCTTCCGTCTAATACTTCAAGCACCATTTCCCATAAAAATGTAGAAACAATTCAACATTTCATAATGCTCATATAACTTCGTTGCTCCACCGAACATAACTTTCTTAACTCAACCCATGGATGAAGAAACATTGACCAAATAAATAATACTTAGGAAATTTCAAAAAAAATAACAGTGCTCGACGCAGTATAATGGTTAGAGATTATCAACGATGACCAAGAAGAGGTATTCCATGAAGAAGTGATATCGATAAAAACATACAAAGACGCATTAATTGAGATAAAAAATGTTCAAAAGTTTGCTATTGACCAAGAAGATGATAAACTTCTTTAAATGGTTTCTTCAATAAAACAACATAAAAAAGGAAAAATAGTGCATCAACAGCGACAAAACAAAAAACTCTACATGATTTTTGGAAAAGCTTCTTCTTCTTCTTCTTCTTATTTTGCCTCGCCTTCCTCCAAACTATTTGGGGTCGGCCACCCTTGTCCTACACCACCACTTTACTCGGTCAATCACATCTCCTCTGCACACACCGACATCCCTCGTGTTATTCTCCATAGTCTCCAACCATCTCTTTTTTGGTCTTCCTCTTCCTCTTTTCCCTTCAACGTCCATCTTCATAACTACTCTTACTGCATTCGTTTCCTCTCGCTTCATCACATGCCCAAACCATCTCAGCCTATTTTCTCTCATCTTGTCCACAATTGGCGCTACACCAACACTATCTCTCACGTATTCATTTATTTTTGGAAAAGCTGAATGTTTAAATTTAGTTCCCAACCTTATAATTATATTTTAAACTAATTTATAAATTGAGATTAACTATTAACTATACTCTAATGGGATAAAAATTAAGGTAATTCATCGTATTTTCTGAATTTTAATTAAGTTTCATAAAATTAAAAATAATTTTTTATAACATTTAACAATGTACTGTAAAATTCATAAATCCTTTTAAGTAAGATAAGTTGCTTCATATTCATTTTGCACGGCGCATACTTGATGAACCAACTGTCATCAAGCCAATCAAAATAAATGGCCGACAATAACTTTAAATTTTAAATTTTTGTAAAAAAAAAAAAAAAATCCAATGGCTTTAAACTAAAATCACTCGAATCCACAAATATGGAAAAGTACCAAATTAAAACTTAAACTTAAAATTTAATATTATCTGATTATTCTGATAAGATTACTTCTTCCGAGACTTTACTAATTAAGTACTGGTAAACTGATTCTATTGATCTTACTAATCTCTATAGAAGTGCTTCTGGCATAAGGTTACTATATTATATTTATATTCATTTTATGGCTATCCCGATCTCGGGAAACTAATTACTGAGCATTAAATATTAAAAATAATCGCAATAATTGTACTTTTTTAATTTATCATTAATGTAAGATTTTCAAAGAAAACCTTTTCATTTTACATCGTTTGCGTAACATCACTAATAATTGTAATAAACTAATAACTAATGAGTAACTTGTAAGTAGTTGAAGCCTTTTTAGTGATATTGAAGTGGTTCATGAATAGTGGCACTGTGGTAGTATGATTTTAATTTTTGTTTGATTAAATTGTTATACATTATCATAATTTAAATTAACTTATTGATGTATATTAAACAGAGCTGTTATAGGGCGTTAGGTATATAACCACAAATAGTTGTTGCATTTTATACGTCAACTATTGATCAAGTTCTGAGTATGTTTCTGAGTATAATATAGTAGAATTTAGGAAAAATTTAGAAAGTTTTTTTGTAGTAAAGTATTATAACTCAAAAATAATTTTTGTTTAGCGATTAATTATTATGGCAACCAACTGACTCGCGATCAATTCACCAGCAATCAATTCACTGGCCACAAATTCACCGGCGATCAATTGTTCGCGACCAATTCACCGGATACCACGATTATTATTTTTTTTTTGTATACTTAATTGTTATTATCTTTAATAGGTATACATTCTTTGCCGCAATTAAATTCTATTACGCAGTAATAAAATATATTTTAATTTATGATACATTTTTTCACAATATTGTCACTTATATATAAATGCAATAAGACAAAGGTTAAATTATAAATGTTAACAGAAATGTAAACCAATGTGAACAACGCATTATTTATAGAGAAACAAATCATCTAAAAAAGCATAGAAAGAATCATAGATTTTATAATAGTCAATCAGTATCGAACGTTATAACTTGGTCGTCTGTAATATAATCAGGGCCAGATTTAAAGACTTAAAGGGCGTCCCTAGGCTAATAAAAAACAAACGCCCCTATTCCTTGGAACATTATTTATTCAATAAGAGCTGAGAGTCCCCTCCTTATTAATTTAACAATTTTATGTTTATACAAAAACGTATAATGGAATTAAAATGGAAATAAATTTAAGTTTTTTTCAAGTTAACCTAAAAAATTGGGAAAATAAATGTTCAATAATATAAATGTATAATCGTCGAATTTTCCATTAGTAGCTCTTAGTGATTTGACACTGTAATGAGTGTAATGCGATAAGAACTAGAAAATATAACCCAAAATGATAAATAAGCTATAAATAAGCCCACCTAACTAAAATGGCCGTCGAAGCCGAAAGTATTATAATCTGCCGCTCGAATTATGATATAATTAGATTAATAGACACTACAAAAACCTGTTTTTATATTATATGTAATTTTCAATATATCACACACTTTTGATACGGTAGTTGTCACGGCACATTTACCATACACATTATATATATATATATATATATATATATATATATATATATATATATATATATATATATATATATATATATATATATATATTTATATATAAATATTTATTTACAACAACGAACTAATTTATAATAATTAACACTATTCATTACTAATATTTAAGTTTAACTATATAAATTCTCGTAGATGATATATTAAATTTGCAGATAATAATTATATATTATCTAGTATTTACTAGAAAAAAAAAATCACCATCCACGGCTTAGTGCCCCTAAGCTATAGCCTAGGTAGCCTAGTCCTAAATCCGACCCTGAATATAATATGTTTACTCATTGGTGCTTCGGTGCAAAGTGCACTGCGGATGTATAGTTATTACAATGGATTTGAGTGAACTTGAATATTTTATTTTGACATGGTCTAATTAAAGTTATTTGAGCTGATTACATATTCTACATGATTAACTATGTTAAACGATAATTTTGAGGAATGGAAATAGGTCGTGTATGTTTCTCAAGGTTATATTAATGTGCATTAATAGCGCATTAATTTTCCAGATGTCAATGAGTGTGTAGTTTAAGCGAATCGTGGTCGTCGTTGACAATAATTCCAAAACGATATTTTGACGTGTTGGAAACATCAAGAATATATAAATAATAAATGCTATCTCAATTAATGAGTTGGAAAAATAAAATAATCCTGGGAAAATAACACGCGTGTTATAGTAACTAGGAATATTTTTGCTATACAAGTGCGTACAAGTCGTGATTTTCATAACGGACTGCATTATTTTTCCGATTTAATATTTTTTTGCTTATAACATACATTCTTCATAAAACATTTTTATAAAATATATTTTCCAAGAAATTTTTATAGACGATAAATGTTGTATACATGATCTGGTATCCTGGAGCAGCATAGCATTTCTGAAAATAATATTGTTAATAAATCCATCATAGACGTGCTTTGTAAGCGATTAAAGTTTAAAACATTGCAGTAATATTGCCATTCCAGAAATGTTTAATACTCCGCTGTGTGTAACAACTCACATAAAACATTAAAAAAAATATAAAAAAATGATTTTTCGATTGAATGAATGGAATTAAATTAAAAGATCATGTCGAAGTTAAGTAGGTAACAACATAGTAATAGACGAGGCGACGAGTCAAGTATTGAAAACAGGTGCCGTACGGGCGGTTATAAAAACGGAAAGGTGAGCGGAATGGAATGAAACCGAAAAAATCACTGTACACGGATATCACGACGAACGCGCGGCCGTGACGACGATGCATTTCATCGAGCGCATGACCGTCGATGGTATTTCTCCTCGGTGAGCGTCGCGGACCACCTGTCGCTGTGCCGCCGCCGTCGCCGACGATTGCTCACCGCTGCCGCCACGATAATATTCGTCCGCGCGACGGTATAGACAATAGTCGTCGCGCGTCGCCGTCCAGTCTATAATTTTTCACTCGCTATCTCCCTCTTTCACTCTCGCTCTCACTCTTGCTCTTTCTCTCCATACTGACATCACTCTCTCTCACTCTATTTCTCTCTTTTACGCGCGCGCAAAAATACACACACACACCACATACACACACACACATACACATACACCGACACTTGTCGCAACGTGTGCGCGCGTGCTACGTGTGAATCGTCGTGACGCGTGCGAGCGTCTCTGTGTGCGTGTTCGCGTCGTGCGCGCGCGTGTGTAGCGATAGCCGCCGTCGTCGCCGTGCATTCGAGTCACGTGACGCAAAGTTGATAGATTCGATACGCACTGCGGCCTACAACTACGACGAACATTGCGGACTACTGGTGCTACTCGCTAGTCGTCGCTACAACTGCTTCTACCGGTCTACTACAGTTGCGGTTTTCATTCATTATCTTACGCGGCCTTCGACACCGGTTCCGGGTTGGTAGTGGTAGTGTGTGCCCGATCGCTCCTCCTCCGTACGAGTTCGTGAACATAATATTTTCGTCACCGGTTCACTTGTTTATTTTTCCCATGTAATTTTTACTTTCGTTTAATTTGCGGCGGGCGCGTCGTTGTCGTACGTCTTTATAATTTTGTCCACTCGATAATAATTAAAAATACGCCGTAACGTACCGTCGCAGCAACTACTGCCGCCTTCGTGGTTCACTCCTACTACGCTGTTGCCGACGAGAGTTTCACGCGCACCTCAACCGTGCAATATCCGTTTGTCGTACAGGTAAGCCATTTCACTCTTCATCTTGTCCGTGTTCGCGAGTGGTTGTCGGTTTTTCTTTTCTTTTTTTTTTCTTTGTCTATTGTGCATTGATAATAATTTTTTTTGCTGACGCCCATTCATAACGCGCCGAACCGACCTTGGTCACGCTCGGACGCGCGTGGGTTTAGACGGTTTTTACGTTCCTCGTGTCGCACGTCAACACGACGCACGGCACACGTCAACACGACGCACGGCACTCGTCAACATCACGTCGCGAATGTCGTCTTCCCATCCACTGAGATGCGTCGTGATCTCGTCTAGGTCGTCCTTTAACAGTGACACACGCCGTCAGCGGCTAAGACGAACTGTCTGTGCTATACTGTGCTGCGGTGGACGTGTGCACGACCGTTACGTAGGTAAAAATAATTCATTTTATTCACACTAGTCTGTTGTGGTAAACCGCTTTTTTTTGTTTTCTTTTTACAATGCACCTATCATTTATATGTCCAACAAGCCGATCAGAATTTAACGTGTTCTTTTAGCGCAACGTTATATCTTTATACTAGTTATTTTTTACGTTTACATCGAGCCGCGTGTGTCCAAACAATATTGCGCAAAACGTTGATTTGAATACTGGATATTTTCATGGACATTTTTTACATGATTGTAAACGTAATGGTCTGGATTTGTACGCAGTTAATATTTTTCTCTAATGTGTCCAATGTCGACCTTGTAACCCTTATGACCGTAGTGTTGTGATCTCAGTTACTTATGTCCACTTTTGGCTTGGTCAACACCAAAACACAGCCATAGGAGAGGTGAAACTCTGAACGACTGAATCGTCGTTGAAAAACTCTACGCTTGCATAGATATAAGTACGGTTAGGTTAGCAAATGTTTTTTTTTTCAATATTGCGGGTTAACCAATGAGAGGTATTTAAGAATAAAGGCATTTGTGTTATATATAGTAAATAATATTTAATAAATAATTACATAAATTTACTAGAAAATAATTTAAAATAATTTTTTGTGTAAAAACAATCTCATAGTTGATGCCTTAAATTTAAAGTACAATAACTATAATAAATAATTTAATTAATATACATACATAAATAAATTATAGTATTTTATAAAAATATATGTTATTTACTTATTATGTGATAAATGTTTATTGTTAACAACTGGAAAAAAAAACTGAGTTTTCTATATGATATAAAAAACAAGCATATATAAATGTACATAAATATTTGTATATATATGATATACTATATTTATAGAAATAAATATATTACATATTAAATATTAGAAATTATATCGTATGCAAGCATGTGATACTTATTGTGATAATTATTTAAATACGTTTTAATTATTAATTGTTTAGTTATAATTTTTTTTTTTTTAATTATCAATCTATTGATTGAGAAAATTAATGTGTATACCAAATGATTAACGGTAATGACATAAAAATATCAATACATTAATTTGATAGTTATTAATCAAATAAGTCTTATTTGATATCGATATTAATTTTTTTTCCTTATCGTTTTCCATTGGTCATTAAATATAAATATATATGTATTGAATATTGTATATAATATATTTTTGTACACAATTATTTGGCAGAAATATTTTTATCAGATAATACAATATTTACGTTATTTTTATCCAGTAACAACATATTCTTAGCCTACTTATCCTACTTATTACATTTGTCATGTAAAGATAATATTTTGTAGTTAACCAGACAAAATTTATTTTAAGGATTTTCCCGTATTAATAATAAAAATATTAGTCTGGTGCATTTACGTTGGTTGTTTTAAATATTTAATCTCAATAATTATAATATTATTACTAAAATAGGAAATTTTTTAAATAATTTATTCAATTAATTAAATTACTTAAATGTATTAAGTACAAATTTGTAAATAGTGTTCATGAGAGATGGAATAAATTTTAGTCGTTAATATTTATACTTTGAATGTTTCTACATAGTATTATCTGCATAATTAACTGCATCAAAAAAATAAAAATAAAATAAAAACATAGCTGTAAAGAAGTTTATTATACCAACTCGTAAAGATGACCTAACCTTATTAATTAATAAGTAATCTTGCCATACGCTTATAGCACTTTATAATTGTTACATTGAAGCCTGTTTATTTATTTATTTATATCAATCCGTTATTACTTTTACTTTTATTTTATTTTAATTTATGTTTATTACGTTATTACTTTTTATTTTTATTTTGTACACCAATACCATGCTTTATGCAATAAAAAAATCAATTAACAAATGATATTTACAGGAGATACATTTCTTAAACACAACATATGAAGATAACAAAGTTAAATAACACCAGCTAAAATAGTGTTGTATAAATAAAGTAAATACATGCCTACAAGAGAAAAAATGATTTAAAACCAAGTTTTTTTTTTGTTTTTACGTCATATGGTATAAAACTCCTATATTACTTCTGTAGTTTATACTTGATGGCTATTTTAAAATATATATATATATAAAGTACCACGTGCGTTAATATGTTTTTTCGCATACCCCAAAAAAAAAAAATAATTAAAATATTTTTGTTTAATTATTTTTCGTAAATATGTATGCATCAATATACATTAATTTGGTGGTTTTGTTTTTATTAATATGCACATGTAAGTGGTATTTTTGTTATAATGTATTATACGATTTCTCCTTTTTAAATTTCTTAGTTTTGTACACATTTTGTCACTTGTAGCGAATGCATTTCTAATTTACGTGTATATTTTTGAATCAATCATACTAAATACTATTACACATTTTCTACAAGAAAAATACGGGAGTATACCATAAAGTAGATAACATTCTCAGTTACATTTTATCTTATCAAATGTATTGTATGTATCTACGGGTTTTATATACTGAATATCAATGGCGTATTTACGGGGGAGATTCAGGGGTAATGACCCCCCTTATATGAGTATAAAAAAGTACATGTTCTTGGTGCATAGTTAAGTAATAAAATAGTATATAATTAGTATGTAATGTTATTCTGACTGATTTCCAAGTTACGGCTAAGTATAAAGTGCAATAAAGGTAATAAGCATTAGGTACTCGTATCTTTAAAATATATACTAGAGAAACTAGAGAAACTGTTACAGAAGATTGGAATTTATTTTATAAAATGATATTCTATTATGTAGCCTGACATATAATATATAATATAAAATACAACTATACGATTACATATTGAGCCTCTTCCAAAAACTATATAGGACGTAATTTGTTTCAAGCTATCATAGTTTAATTTAGTTATGTATAAATTGTGGACCCCCTCCGGAAAAACTTGAAAATATGCCTCTACTGATTATTAACAATTAACAAATTTAGATTACACATAATTTAGTATACTTTATAATACGCCAATAATAATTTAACGTGTTTGTTCACATACTTTGATCATTTATCATACATAAAATGTGTAAATACGAATTCGCATGTCGAGGTCTCTATTATAGCTAATCAAAGTTTACATTTTATTTTATCCGATTAATAATTGGATAAGTATACAAGTTCCATATATTTTAAATCTATAGTTCGATATTACATTACTTAAAGTCAAAACGTATGTTATGTAACTCGAATAAAGACAAAAATAAATAAATGTAGACGTTTTATACAAGAATATTCGTAAAGTGTCATTCTTTTTAACGTTTTCAATTTGTTTTTTTTTTGTCACTCAGACTAATGAGAAATATTTTGATATATAAATTGTGAAGTAGGTCATACGCAAGTTTATTTTTCCTAAGAGGAATTGCGTATATTTATGAACACACATAAGTATATATATTTACACTGTTTATAGAATGTGATTTTTTAACATAGGACACTAATACATATAACTTACACGATAATTTTTATTTATATTAAAAGTTAATTTACCAACATAGAATTATTGAAACTGTAAGTTGTAACTATCATATTGAGAGTACAATTTTTCATAATATATATTTCAAAATTTATGATTTGCATTTTCAGTATCCGAGAAGGTAATTTGTGTATATATTTTATGTTTCTTGTTTGAAAATATATCCATTTAGTAAGAAAAACAGTTTTTAAGATTTGATAATATTTTCTAGTTTTGATAGTCATTAAATATTTATAAACATTAATAATTATATACATTAAAAGTACATTTATAATATATCTTACAAATTACAGCATTTATAGTAAGTATTTTTTTTTTAGTCGTTTTATAATCTAGGTTCAGTTTTTAGACCTCAGATTTTACACTTCAAGTATTAGGGAAGACCATGGTTACTTACACTTACCAGAACTTTTGATATTATGCAAATATTTAATGATTGTTAAAACTAAAAAATATTATCAAATCTTAAAGATTGTTTTTCTTATAGTGTAGGTATATTTTCAAATAAGAAACATAAAATATATGTACAAATTACCTTCTCGGATACGGTTATCCAGCGCGACAGTAGTGGCGCGAAGCTAAGTAAAAAAAAATAGCGGAGTAGCCACGAACGTATAATAACAGGATAACATAATATTATACAATATATAACAAACAAAATTTAGTAATAATTTTAAAAAAAAGATTTAAAACAGCAAAATTAAAATATTTTAATGAGTGTTTCCAAAATATTTTTACTTATCTGAATATTTGCTTTACGATTTGGTCAAACATTTTAAAACGTTCTTATGTATAAAAAAAGTTTTAAATTAAAAAATGAGCACCCAATTAATTCTTCAACTATATATATACACAACATCTACAACATAGAAATAAGTATTGAATATTATAAAATATTAGAATGCAATATAAAATATTAACATTATCATATGTATGCATGTATATGTAAACGATCAACAATACAAAATTGTTTTTCTAAATTTATACATCACTTGGAAAACATCTAAAATATTATGGTTGATCATAATGCGATACATTCACTTTAGGGAATCTTGAATAATTATTTATAATACGGATAAAAAAGGTTGTATCAATTCTATAATGTTACAGAAAAATGGTTTGCAAAATTTGTCATCGGATCTAATTTATTGATTTTTTTGTTATTTTAACCGCATTAATCACGACATAAATGTATTAAACTCATATTATTTTCATTAGTCAATTATTCTAATCAACTTTTCCAATGAAGTAATCTACAAAAAATATCCTATCATTATGCCGAGTAGAATAAATTGACAACAATTGTATAATATTGTTCGTTTAAAATAATATAATAAGATTAGGTCTAAATGTTATATTGATTATGATTATTGATAACGATTTATTTACCTCAAATCGATGGGTTAGGTAGTTTGTAATCTAGTAAATAAAAAAAAAAAGTAATAATACTGTAAAAGTATGATTAAAAACAAAACACTGAAATTGGATATCACGCTTAGTTTAAAGAAAAAAGCAGGACAGGAGGTCCAGTCTTGAGTTTGTGGGCTTATAACAATAAAATGTTTTGGTCTACAGTGAACTAATGTGACCATACATGTAGCACTTTCAGTACTATACCCTAGTATAGACCTGTCGCCTAGCCCGGCGTTTGGACGAGTATTCTTTTGAGATCGTCTCACGTTGAGGAATAAAAAACGGTGTTTTGTTGATTAAGCAAGTAGGAAAACATTGGCTGCCCACCCCGAAATACCGAAAAAAATATTGTGATGTCATCATTAAATCTTTCTAATTTTTCCACTTAGCGGCAGTATTCATACATTGTGCTTCTTTCATGATTTATGAATAAAATAAACATCTTTTGTCACGGTTATACAATTGCCGAAAACCACATGTAGTCTGCTTTATACATCACATAGCTATTAATATATATAAATTTAATTACATTTTACCTAACTTTAATTTTAGTAGTTTCATTAATGTATATTTAATTAAACTGAACGTTCTTATTTGACAATTCTATATAAAATATATCGAATCAAGATTTGTAATCCATATAATAAATTATTATTTATTTAAAAATGAAACTGAATAATTTTAAATTTATATTAGCCTCAAAAAATTTTGAAGATAATTGAATAATGAAGAGTCTAAATTAGAGGTAGTTCATTTAATTTGGCAGAAATCGGGATACTTTTTTATTCTTTCATTCTTTTTTATTGAAATAACCTTTTGTTGTTGTTTTTTTTTTTTTTTTTTTGATTATACAGGAACAATTTTTACAAAAGTTTATTAATTTATTAATTATTAAGTCCTATGACATATCGCATACCCCCTTCGAAAATTTACGATACCACCTCCCTGGGATATATGGTATGAAATTAACACTGATTATTGTATGACTTATCTATGTAACAGTATTACTACAAATGACAATATATAAATAATGGTTGATTTGTTAAGCTATAACTACGACCTTAATAAGAGAACGGGAATACGAAGAACGTATTTCACAAAAAAAAAAAACGTCAATAAGTCGGGAAAATAATTAAAAATTGATTTTGTCAGACAATTATTCAACTTTTTATCATATTTTTTCAACCTAAAGTTTAATAAAATATAAACATACATTATTGAGTTTTCATTCCGGGAAATTACCTGTCCCGAAACACATCATTGGAACATCGGAACTCCATATTTAAAATTGGTATTGTCCCGGCCAAACCGGAGCGTATGGTAACTATAGTCTAAAGTACCAGTTTAGTTCAACTTTCAGCTGTATCAAATTTCATATTCACAAAAGATCTGTATGAATTTTTTAAGGTATATTTCAACCATAAAAAAATTATCATCAGAAAAAATCGTTACAATCTAGTAATATATTTCATTATTTGACTTTCAATGTTATTATTAGGTGAGTTAAAAACTAAATAATAAAAAAAAAAAAACTCGTATTTATATATTGAAGCAGTAGTAATTTAGTAAAAGTAAAATTATTAACTTACTTTATGCAATAAGTGTATTCAAAAGTATAAAGTAGAAGTATAAAGAAGAAAACCAAGACCAAGACTATAGCAGTCTTGATTTTGATCTTGTCCTTTCACTCATTCTTGGTATTGGTCTAGCTGAGCCATTATAGTCTTGGTGTTGGTCTTGCAATTCAAGTTTTGGTCTTGCTGCATTATAAGACTTACATACTGCATAAAACTTGCATTATTTAAAATGTAAAGAAAAGAAGAACCAGATGGGCCTCGCTCTGCTGTACACTTGGGGGTGAAGTGCGACTCTTCATAGGATAGGTCATTATAATGGATTTGTTAAATTTGAATTCAATGATAGGTATCATTGTATACGAAAAACGATTCTGAACGGAGATGATATGTTTGTCTAGAATATAATACAATGTTATTTATAAATATTGTAATAAGTATATTTTATTTTTAAACAAAAAATTTAGAAAAACAGAAAATTTAAATTGTCTATAAATAAGTCAAAATATGTCAAAATACTTTGAAATCTTAACCATGTATAGAGAACGTCAATATAAAGATTTGGTGAAAATTTCAAGTTGTTGCGGTTTTTCATTTTTGAGTTAGAGCATTTTAAAAAAACCGATATCATTTGTCTGTCTAGAATATTATACATTATATTATATTTTACATGTAATTTTATGTCAATATTCGCTGTTCAAACGTTTATAAAAAAAAATTGTGCTTATGGATTTTAATAATTTTTGAATGACATTAAGAACTACTTTTGTGGAATCTTCTATTAAATTTTCAAGTATTTTGTTGGAGCCAAATTTTTTTTATCCCCGATTATAAATTATTTTTTATATTAATTATTATTAATTATTATTCGTTAAAGTATATTTTTACAATCAAAATCAAAATAATGTACATGTATTTTTCAATTATTTTTGTTTGAAAAAAGCTCAGTCTAGTCGGCATTGAAGATGTCTCGCTTTTCATATTTATCGATTATGTTGGGCAATTTTTTTCCAGACATCAACAGCTATTCTATCAACGGCTGAAGCTTCTCCACAGATAGATTTTAACGAAATGTTATGCCTTTTTCGAAATTTTTCAAGCCATCCGTTTGAAGCTTTAAAGTAATTTAATCCGTGAACTTCAGCAAGTTGTTTAGCCATTTTCTGAATTATTGGTCCGGAAACTGGCAAATTTTTTTTCGAGTTTTGCTAAACCAGACTAAAAGTTCTTTATCGATCTGCCTTCATATTTTCTTAATTTCGTTAATTTTCATTCCTTGTTTCCATTTTGAACCCACATTTTTTAAATTTATTCTGTGTTGGACACAGCGATCTGTGTTTTTCCAACTTGAAACTTTTCTGCGAGTGTACGAATTCCTACTTTTTCGTTGTTTTTACGGTCATCTAAAATGTCAACTTTTTCGCGAAGCGACAACCGCTTTCGTTTTAACGTAGTCATCGCGCCGAAAACCGTCACTAACTGACATACTTTTGTATATACGAATGTGAATACGTATAATAACGAGTTTGTTATCGTAATTACATTATTACGAGAGTACATACGAATGAGAATACGTATAATTTTCAAATAATGATTAGGGATTTACCATCCAATTTTAAAATTTCCCGGTATTAAAATAATGTCCGTAATTCGGAGAGACCGCTATTCTGAGGTTTTCTTATTGAAAAGCAGCGAAAATGTTCCCGTTCCCAAAAAAACATCCACTATTGAGAGGTGTTCGCTATTGGGAGGTGTCTGTTAATGGAGGTTTTGGTGTAGAAGAAGAAGAAGAAAAAGATATATATATACTTACATGCAGAATATGAATATGATTCAAATATTAACAATTATTTATTTTACCTATGATAATATAAAATGTTACAATCTAAATTGGTTAATACGAGTATATAATAAGAAAATAATTTAAAATTAATTTCCATATTTAATGTAAAAAATAAAAATGTTACTCTAAATACTTAACATGCATAACAAGGCATTATTAAAGACAAATATTAAAAAAATCATGAACATAACAGTAAATTTACAAAAGCTTTTTTGACAGAGTTGATACAAAGTAGCTATTGTGCGAATTCGTTACTTAATCTGTTTCAGTGCTTTTTTATAACTAATGATGATGCCTTGGAAAAGAGTCTCCTCTGAGAGTCCTCTGCAGGAACTGAAAATCGATAAAAAATCTTTAGCCATCTTAGCTAATAATGGGAAATGTACTTGATGTATTTTCCAGTTCTTGCTTTCTGTTATGGAAATTAATTGGATTTGAATATAGTGCATTGAAATCTATAATGTCTTTATCACTATCAACATAGTTTTTTTCTTCTGGTATTGGCCCATTGTTTAAGTACACTTCATAGATTTTTTCAAATTTTATTAGGCTTCTTTCTTTTAACTCTACTCCCCAAGGTGTTAAATCAAACTATCTGCCTTGTGTCTTGGATCTAGAATAAGTGATGTGCAGTAAATTCAGTTTGTTTTTTTTTAAATGTTTCAGGATTTTATCTCGTGCAGCTTGAAAACTAAAAATTATTTGCTCGTTTAATCAGTCAGTATAGTTTTCTCATCTAACTATTTAATAGTAGTATCTATATTGCCAAGTAAAAGATTAAATGAAATAATAATTTGAGGAAGAATTACATATTTTTCACCATCAATTATTGTTGTTGGACTTTTAAAATGTAATGTATTAAAAACTTATGTACTTTTTCAAATATCAATCATTCGGCTTCAGAGATTTGAAATTCTGTTAACTCAGATAAAATACAGTACAATGTAACAATGTTTTTTTATAGTTTTAATGCTACCCCAAGCATATTATGAGTTGAATTTCATCTGGTTGGGCAATCCAGTATGGGACTTAAAGTTGTTGGTACACCCATTGTTTCACATATTGAACGAAATTTAGTGTTCAGAATTTTGCTTCTCTTTATTTTACTAAAAATAAAACGACACTTTATTATAGCAGCATTTGAATTTTATATCTGTATGACGCAGTCCTCTGATATAGCTTCATCATTATCCTGATCCACTTCTATTTCATTATCCTGGTCCAATCCCATTTCAATTTCACTATACATTTCATCTTCACTCTTGTAATCAGTTTGTAATTTTAAATTTTTCATTAAATTTTGAACACCCAAGCCTAAAATATGTTCTATAGTGCGAAAATGTTGATTTTCTACATCGAAATCGGGGAGTTATTTTTCAAGTTAAATTAGAAATTTGGTATTGGAAGACGCATTGTCAACAATGATGCCTTGAACTTTTTTTCCCAAATTAAACTCTACCAAACATATGTGAAAAATATTAGCGATGTCCTGTGTTTGTCATGAGAGCCTGACGCCGAAGTGTAAATCTTTAGAATATTAAACAACGAAGAGGGAAGATATTTTGAGTAATCAAGCCGACAGTAGATGCTGTAAAATCTTTAGTGCTAATGGTTTCATTTGTTACCAGAAATTCGTAACAGCATTTTCCTAACGAATGTTTCATATAAAAAGACAAAAAAAATATTATATGGTTTTTATCATTTACGGGACGCAACTAGTATGTCTCGAAGAAATAACCGGGACGAAATTTGTATGCAGCCTTAAATATTATTGGAAATTTGAAATTTCATTAATTTATTTTAATATAATACAATTCTAATACAAACTAACACCCTCTCCAAAAAAAGTTTGTAAATACGTCAACTAATAAATACATAATAATAATAATAATAATAATAATAATAATTATGGTAATGTTGTGGGTCCACTTTAAATTTGTAAATATTAAACGGTACGGTTTGACAACAATTTAAACAATTAATGTGTTTACCAAATAAGATATCTCAAATAAATCTGAAAATAAGTTTGAATAATAACCATTATTAATTGATATACCACTTGTATTATATCAAATATCAATTACACTATTGATAAAAAAAAACTTGTATCCTAATCCAAAATTTCGATAATGACACTATAGGTTAATTTAATAAATTAAGTGTACATACCTGATCAGAAGTTGGACCTTTTATAAACTTGTCAATTGCATTTTTTGACGATTGCTTCTCAAGAAAAAATGTTTGTGACTCTTATGTGCTGAGATCAAATGTCTTTTCAAACCTGAAATATTTTTATTCTTCATTTGAATGTGAATTATCTTGTTTTTTTCAACAATTTACACTTGCCAGAAATTTGATTTTTTTACTGGTGATTTCAATAAAGTCACCAATAAAGTCACTACATTTACTGTTACATTGTGGATGGAATTTTATATCCAGATTCATAATTATATTTTCTAATACACTAATTTTAATAAATAATATAATAATTGTATAAACATTACCGCCGCAAACACTTAAGGCTAGAATCACATTATGCGTTTTTTCGGTTGTTGACTAACCGGAGACGATCGGTAATTAAACTGCAATACTCAAAATAAAATAGGTTAAAATATAAAACGCGTTATCGGAGCCAGACCAGACCGATTTGCAGAACCGATTAAAAACCGTCTGAAAGCGATTGCAACGTCCGGATGCGTTTCGAGATGTAAAGCACAACACATACAATTCAGTTTGTCCGATCACACTTGCGCGGATTATCGGTGACCGAAATTGAAAATATATGATTAATTAATATTCATTTTTAAATTTGAATAATTTAAGCCTTGTAAAATATATTTGTAATATACTATCTATATATATTTATATTTATTATCAATAAATTGTATTATGTTTGATACGGAAAAATTGATTTTGGAGGTTCAAAACTTTCCATGTCTCTGGGACATGAGTTCTCCTTCATATAATGATAGAGATTTAAAAAGGTCATGTTGGCGCAATGAAGCAGAATGTTTGTACCCCGAATGGGGGAATTTCGATGACAAGGAAAAATAAAAAAAAGGTAAGTACTATGGTATGATATGAATATACTACAATTTATAATAATTATAAAATAAATCAGATTAAATTTAATGTAATAAAATAAAAATATTTTAATAAAATTATTTGTATTAAAATGGTACCGCGCGGGTTTTAATCTCGTTTGTATGGATTCAGTTACCGATAAAACGCACAGTATGATCGGTCGTCCCGATTACGGTTGATCGGGATAGTATAGTGTGATCCTAGTCTAACCTAGCCTAGTGCCTAGATCCAAGTGTCAGTTGTACCGTTGCATGGTTAAACATTGATTAGCTAATCGGCGATCAAATATTAAACCTCGATTAAATTTTCGAGTGTTGTACGCTTAGCGATTTGGGTATGATTAGTTGTTCACTGATTAAAATACGATATTATTGTTTTATACAATATTTTCATTATATTTCATTACAGTTGGTACTCATTAATGCGGTACTTTGTGTTTTACCGTCCAAAATAGTGTTCACATTGATGTCATACAACATTTTGAAAATGTATTTGTCTTTGGAAAAATTCAAACATAATATGCCATGTGAAAAATTAGATTTAATTTCGTTTTAGATACTTACCTTTTATAATATATAAATAAGTGTTGACAACATACTCAATTTTTGTATCGTAACCAACTGTTAAACTTGATTCTTGCATAATCGACATCATGTGCTGTTGTCATGTTTTTCTGGATATTGGTTGAAGTTATTTATTAAGAGTTTAACTTTTATAAATCATAACATACATTTTACGAGATATGCGCTTATTTTTAAACTTCCCAAAAGGTTATCTTGATTTTGAGTATTGACAGGTGATTATAGTACTTTTGAACGATATTGAATAGTTTTGAATAAATTATTTAAAATTCCATATAATATATGGTTCTTATAATTTGTTTTGGTTTTTTAAACGTATAAATCTGAATTTTTCATTAAAATAGTATTTTATACAATATATTTTGTTGGTTGAACATTATATTTTCTTAAACTCAAATTGAAATAACCCATATAATTTACAATCAAATCAGAAACCAACGCTTGATATAACAAGTTTGTTTGATTATCATCTAGTAAATTTATTCGTGTTTGTATATTATTATAGTTATACCTGGATTCGATATTTTCTATGATAATAAAATATTATAATAATATTAGAAAAGTTGTTTTTACTCAACTAATTTAGAATCCAATATATTTATCCTGTTAGCTTAAAAACTCTCAATTTGAAACTTTTTATTACTCTTTTAATGCTCTTTCATCATTTTTATTTCATTTTAAATACATATTATGAATATTAGATATCATCAAGTAGACTTGTTTTTCATTGGTATCTATAATATTTTAATTTTTTTTGATTATAATTTATATAAATACACTTATAAATCATAATTTAACTCACTATTGATTTCATCGTATAAAAAATGTATTACAATACATATATAAGTGCAAAGCTTATATAATTCTAAGTTTTTATTTTATATGGAAATTATTTTTTCATAAATATATACTTGTGTTTAATTTAGGTTTATTCTGTAGTAATTAAGAATAGGCAGGAAATAGTTACGAATTTTAACACCCATCTCGAGATAACATATATTTTTCTATCCTGCAGAGAATACATGTAGAGGTTTTAAAGCCTTTTATTCGTTTCGATGACACGTTATATCACAAGTATGGAATAATTACGTATATAAAGGTGTAAGGTATACAATTATCTAGAATGTAAGCTAGACAGTGCAACATCTAGAAATAATATAAAATAAAAGTTAATAAAAATTAAAAAAAAAATCTATCCATCGGTCATTTCAGTTATAAAAATATTATCATTCTAATTACCTATTTGGTATCAATTATCCATCAGTTTTTATTCGGTATTGTAGCGTTCATTTTAAATATTTAACGGTTTACGATTAACCAAAACCGTGTACAAAACAATTATTTACTCACCGAATAATGAAATCTCATCTCTCTACGACTACTCAGTAATCTACCGCTCTTAATAGGTTTTGTAATTGGTTTTTGAGAAACGGTTTAGTGTTGAATGATGTACGTTATATTACAAACGAGCAGGCAAGTACTTTATTTCGCAGGACACGAAATTCGGAAGCACATTCACAATATACATATATATATATACCATGTATATTATATACTTGATTGAATTTCCTCCACTTTCAATTGATTAGATTAAAATGATTCAAAATTACAAAACAATATGTTATAATGACAAATAATTACACTAGAAAAACGATGTTGAATTAAATTAACCTTAGTGTTCAAAAATTGTAAAATTTCTCGCAAAATAGTTTTATAATATTTTCAGTAGTAAATTTTAAAGGCTTAAAATACAAAGTTAAGAATTCAAAAAATAATAGAAGTATAAAATCTACAGTTATAATAATACAATAATGTCATAATGTATAAACATTACATTAATGCCAGTAATAAAAACTCAGAACGCTTAAGAAAAAAACTAATAAGACTATCTAATTCTCTCGTATAAAATAGGCGCTCTTGTTATATTTTTTATTTTAATTATTAGCTAGATGGTAATAATCGATAATTAGTATATTGGTATAAATGTTTAAAAACTTTTTGACATCAAATCAATTATTTCATTTAGAGAGTAAAACGTATTTATTATCTTATTTGTAATTTATAAATTTTTTCTGAAAAATAATTAAAAATAAATATTGGCTACCAATTAAGCATTATTTTTATTGAGGTTGGTAACTTTATTATACAGATAACTTTTTGTGTTTGTGTTTAATTATTTTGGGTTGATGGAGTATAATTTTTTTATCTCGGTAGATATAAGGTATAATCCCAAGCCAATCAACCCACGTCAAGTTTGTTGTTAGTTGTTGCTTTTAATCTGTTTAAATGATTGAATATTTTTTACAAATATAATAATAATGGTCAATGTATATTATCAATAATATCAAAATAAACGGACAGAAACAATTAGACATAATATGTCATTATAATAGTATTTATAAACCCTAACATTAATTCAAATATTATATTTTATAGATTATACAGGTATAGGTAACCTCGATCATGAACTAGTTGGCGGACCACCTGTGAATCTTCTATTTTTCCTCCAATACATACTAATATAACTTATTTCATCAATAAATAAATTATTCCTGCAGAGTCGGATTATTGGGTTACGGTTGTATAAAAATATTAATAAATTATTTACTGTGATAATTCAATGATTGCCAATCGGTTGTGTCTCTGGCGTTTCCTATCTAAGCGGCAAATTCAATTTGTATATTACGTTATATACTGGTAAAATTAAATTGCTACTTAGATAATATATTTTTCCAAGCGCTTATACCGTTATAAATGTTTGCTACCATGTTGTTATAACTTAGTTTAAAATTATTTTGCGTTAGAGTCACAACCGTTAAATAGAAAAAACTCTTTTTGTCGCATTCAATTTAACGTGTAGAAAATAATGATAATATTATTATTAATCATAATAGTAATAAAGTAAATAAAATCAACAAAATTATAAAAAAAATAAGGTATTTTATTCAAATTTTGTTTAATAATTTGTGAGACAATTGACCTCAATAATAATTTTTTTCTGTTAATGACTAATAGTTTATATTGAAAATATGTGTACGTATCTATAATAAATACTCTTGACAGAAAACGCTCTTTCGTTATTGTATTTATTATTTTAATTCACTCCGATTGTAGTTAATGATTTTACTGAGTACTCGTTAATTTACCTCATACAATAGCATTAAATCGTTTTGAAATTTTGTTTTATATTTTAATTATTTATTCAGTTTTTACTTTAAAAAATCCTGCCATTTAAACTTTGTTTAAGGATTAAAAAATCTAAAGCAGGTATTACATCGTACTTATCTGTTGATCACGAGATAATTTACGAAGTAGAAGTGCACACGAAAATTCTACTCTTTAATCCTTTTACTGTATTTATTCTTAGTTATATTTTTGATTATGAAAAAAAAAATAATAATGATCACATCCATTTTTTTAATCCTTTTTTTTTATAAAAGAATGATTAGGTATATTTATCCATTTATTGAAACTAATTTAAACTTTGTGTATTTTCCGCAAACAATTTAATTTGTAACGAACAATAAGTCGACAACAATTTTAATTTTCTTGCAAAGATATACATGGTGAACTATTGGCGTACCAAACAATCTCTCACTGAATGTCGAAAATGTCGATCAATTAAATCTTACCATAAGCATAACAAATCGAATTACTTTTACTGACCATAATGACGATCCCATAACTTCTCGGTCGTCTGTTAAGGACTTAGGGGTTATTTTTATGATTAATTTGCTGTTTTCACTCTGCGTATAAGCAGTTCAGTATATGTTTCGTTATCTCGCTGTGTTGGGTTCTGTTTGTCTGTCGAAGCACCATTAATTATGTTTTCTTGAAACTCAATAATATTTTACAAAATATATGATGAATAGGTCATAGTTACAGTCTAGTACGATAAAGTATACAATTGTGTTCTACATACATTTCAGTGCATTTTTCAACTTGTTATCTAGGCGATATAAATGTCGCCCAGTGAATAAAATTTGTTGCTTAGTTGATAGATTTTAGAAAGACTGGATGAAACAAAATTAACTGCCAAAAGAAATTATTTGTTGTCAATTTCGTAAAAAAATAAATAATTAGTTAATATATAATATTTAATTATTCTACCAGTATTAAAATTAATATTTTATACTTATGCGGAGCGAACGTGAAATATTATTCTAATATTATCAATAGTCTGTTTCATAGACTATTTTGAGAAAAATATGGGCGAAAGTCCAGTAAAAAATTCCTTAAAAATGCACTGGTATATTTGCATATTTTCAATTTTTTTTTTTAAACCCATGATATAACTCGATTATATTTTGTGAATTTTTTACAAAAATCGTTTTTTCATAACATTACAAAAAATAATAATTGTATAACATAATATAGTAATTTTATTATAAAAATATCGGTTTTCTAAATTTTTATTATAAAATAACTTGAAAGTTATTATTATATACAGGAATAAATAACTATCATTTATTGCCCCAAGATTTAATTAATTTCATTTGTTGTGATACATCAAATTCTTTTAAGTATACGTGATTAAATATATTATTATGTTGTCCTGGAATGTTCATACTGAGAGTTTTAATAAAACATCCTGTGTGAAAAAAGTAGCCTACAAGAGAGGGTGTGTTATAACATTTGAGAGTGATTTTCATTACACTTTAAATATGATTCTGTATTAGAGTTGTGCACTTTTTTTCGGTTTTACTTTTAAAATTAATTTAATAACCTGAAAATTTACTATTTTAATTGAAATGTATATGTATCTACTTCATAAATTTCTATTATAAATATATATTTAACTAAAATTTCAATAGCCAGTTTATTTGTTTTGGAACTACACGATAAAAAATAAAATATTATATACTTTTACTATATAAAATATATATTTGTGGACCCGACAGATGTTATCCGGCTTAAGAAAACTTATTTCATGTGAGTGAAAAACATTTTCTATTAGATCAAATAGTGAATCTATACCATTTTTGAATAAATTTAATCGCACATACAAAATTTCATACATATCAGTCCAATTATTTAAGAGGAGTTAAGTTACATACACATGAAAATAAGAAAAAATCTATATAAATAAAAGTAAGTCGGGTTAGTTACATCATTTATAACTCAGAAACGGCTGAACAGATTTTGATGATTTCTGATTTGTTAGATTAAACAAATTTTGTTTCCACCCCAAATAGCAGAATAATTATTAAAATGTATCGGAAAGATTTACGAAGAAAAAATAAACAAAACATTAATCTAGACAGATATTATTTGAACGGTTTAATAATCGCATTAAAGTTACAAAATAATATTACTTTTTTCGTTCACCGAACAGCATGCGATAACGAGTCGTCGTATATTCTTCGAAAATAAAAACGTGACGTTCTTTACAATTACCGGGCAGTGAGTATCGCGACGACTTTGTTTTAGTTATACTTAAATAATATAAATATATTAAATATTTATTATATATTCTATAAATAATTTATAAAATCTTTACTTTCTTTATATATATATATATATATATATGTGATCATTGTATAGTAGTCATCACTTATAATGTATGCATGAAATATTACCACTTAATTTAAATTTAAATAAGCATACCTTTATTGATTTTCGATATTTTTTAGATAAATCTTATTGTCATTTTTCTTGCTTATTATACTTCAAAAGATTTATTTGTAACACAAGTTCAAAGTAATTACGTATATTATTGTTTTTTAAGTCTAGAAAAATCGCCAGCCAAAGAAAAGTATTAGAAATATTGTCCCCCCCCCCTTCGCTGTCAGTTCAGACAGCAGACAGAATAAAAAGGTTTAGAACAATATAAATCGCAATATTTTTATGTATAAACTACATTAACTGAGTTTTTCGAACTATGCAACCGACTAAGTATTTCCAGTCAATTCGCAAAGATATTAATGTATGTACTGATGTGCCACGATATTTCACATGGAAAAAACAGTCAAAAAAAGTGGAAACCACGAAAGTCAGATGTTCCGATTGAAGGTTTCATTGGCATATTTATGGAAAATACATTATACACAGTCCATCCAAAGCAATGCGAATATTTATTCTTTCGTTTATTGTTGGTTAATGTTCGTGGACCGACGTCCTTACAATACTTGTGAACAGTCAATGCCATTTTGTACGACATATATCATGATGCGTGTCGCGAATTACATTTGCTGTAAGATGACAACCATTGGGATATTACATTTGAAGATGCAGCATTAAGTTCCTCTTCTCATCAAATTCGCCAATTATTCGCCATATTATGGATTATGTGTTTTCCATCTCAAGCTTCTGTCCTCTGAGACAAATATAAAGATCCATGAGCGACGAAATTCTGCATCGCATTCAGATCGCTAGTCAAGATCCCTATATCGATTTTTCGCCGGAAATATAAAACGAGGCACTAATAAAGATTGAAGATATTTGCATTCTGATTTGGAATATTCCACTCATTCCTTTAGGTATGCCCAAACCTAACCGCCCAGAAACAGGCATCATTAACAGCGAGATTCAGCGCGAACAACAGTTCGATTTAGTTTCTTTATTTTCATTGAAAATAATCAGCAAATACTCACTTTTGAACAAAAGAACTTATACGATCGAATTAATTTGTCAATTGCAACAGAACAAGGTGGATTCTTTTTTTGGACGCACCAGGTTAGTTAAAAAACGCTTCTCATCTCACTAATACTTGCGCGTATTCGATCACAAAATCATATTGCGTTAGAAATTGCTTCATCAGGTATTGCAGCTACTTTAATTATTGGCGGACGGACTCCATATTTAGTACTCAAATTGTCGTTGAATATTCACACAAATTCAGATGAAGTGTGCAACATAGTAAAGCATTCTATAATGGCTAAAGTTCTGCAAAAATGCAAAATTATTATTTGGAATGAATGCACATTGACCCATAAGCATTCACTTGAAGCTCTCGATAGATTTAAATAATAACACCAAGCTTTTCGGTAGTGCTTTACTGCTGCTGTCTAGTGATTTTAGACAGACATTGCCGGTCATTCCACGCGCTACATATGCGGATGAAATTAACGCATGTATAAAACAATTATATCTATGGGAAAATGTCAGTACATTACGTCTTAACACAAATGTACGTGTTCAGCTGCAAAATGATCAATCGACACCATTATTCTCCGAGTAATTGCTCAACATTGGAAACGGAACAATACCATTGCATGAAGACATACATACAATAGGTCAAATTTCCAGACTATTTCTGCAACATGGTAAATACGAAAGATGCTTTGATTGAAAGCATATTTCCAGAGTTACAAGCTAATTATATTAATCATGTGTGGTTTCGTAAACGAACTATTTTAGCCGCAAAAATATGGATGTTGACGTTATTAACTACAAAATACAACAGTTATTGCCTGGCAATGAGATATTGTTCAAATTGATCAACACTGTTACCGATTATGACGAAGCAGTCAACTATCCTGTTGAATTTTTGAATTCGCTAGATTTACCAGAAATGCGATTAAATAACTTGCGATTAAAAATTGACTCACCTATTATTTTGCTTCGGAACTTAAATGTACCTAAGGTATGCAACGGTACAAGATTAGTCATAAAAAAAATTATGGACAATGTTCTTGAAGCTACAATTTTGAACGACATATTTGAACGTGAAGTTGTTCTCCTGCCACCAATCCCAATTACCCCTTCAGATTCACCCATTTCACTCAGACGTCTGCAATTTCCAATTCGCATGGCATTTGTCATGACTATTAATTAGTCACAAGGTCAAACAATGTCGATTTGTGGGTTGGATTTAGAAAATCCGATCTTTTCACATGGAAAATTATATGTGACGTGTTCCTGCGTTGGAAAATCATCAAGTTTATTCATTTATACTCCTCAGAAATTGACTAAAAATATTGTTCATCAACTCGCATTAAGATAAAATTAAACAAACATTATTGATTATAACGAATTGTTTTTAGAAAATTGATGCTATTTCAAAATAAAGAATAATGAAATTATTATATTTACTTGTTTTTCATTTCATGATCTGTTTAATATCCTAATCGCTTGAAAATTTTAAGTTGAAATATCATGTAAGACAACTTCTGTCGAGTCCACTATCGCGGTTCCTACTGGTCGCGAACACGGACAAATCGCCGTCGCCGTTTCGACATGAGACTACTTCGCCGTTAAACAAAATTTTGAGCATTTTACTTATTATTATTTATTATATACATTTTCTAACATTCAATAATAAAAAAAATATTTATTTTTCGTCAATAATATTTAATAATACCTAATAATCTTTTATTGAAGTCTAAATAGTTTGTTATATTCCGATATCTGAAGGTTTAGATATGCTGCAGAATTTGTGTGTATGAGGTTCAACCAAAAAGTTCATCAGAAAAATAAAAAAAATATTTAGAAGTCGATAAAAGATTAATTAAAATTGTGAGTAACTATAATACCTTAGTTTAATATTTTTGCGAGGAATTTCTCAGAATATATCTTTGAAATGATCTTGTTACTATAATTAAATATTGATGTTATTATTAATGTTATATAAAAATACTTATAATGATTAAAATATATCAATACAATTAATTACTATTATAAAATATTTACAAGTTTATGCTTTGTTATGAGTTAATTTTTTTTTAACGGCGAAGTGGCCTCACGTCGAAACGGCGACGACGAAATGGTTTTACGGCGAAGTGGCGACGGCGACTTGTCTTAAATCGCACCAGTCGGCGCACACACACACATACACAATACGACACACACACACATATATATATATATATATATATTATATATAAAAGGATTTCTGTCTGTTTGTTTGTCCTTTATGCATTCCTCAACGGTTGGACTGATTGCAACGAAAATTGTTACAAAGGTATATTAGACCTACTGGCAGAAGGTAGGCTAAGTTAAAAAGTGATAGGTCCAACCCTGGGAAGTGCTCAAACAGACTCAAACAGATCATAATGTGTATGAGTTTTGCTTCCATTTAATTTATTTAACCGGTTTAAAGACTTTAGACTATAATAGTTTCAAAAAAAAAAGAGTTTTTTAGATTGCTTTTCATTTCAATTATGAAAATTTTGCTTATTGACGTAGTCATTAAGCCAAAAATGGGCCTCATCACTAAACAACATTTTGGCTGAAAACAATAGGTTTTCTTTAAACTTTTGAAGGATCCATACACTAAAATTAAAATGACGATTTGGGAGATCAGGTGGCTTCAACTATTGTACGAGCTACATTTTGTATTATTTTAAGACAAGGTCATTACATAAAATTCCTTAAGTTGTTGCATACGACAAGCCAAGCTGTTCAAAACGGCGCCAAATCGATACTGCAGCTATATTTTCTTCGCTGCGTGCTAGAAAGATATATTTGGTCGCATGTTATCCAATAATGTAAATTGTGTTTCAAATTTTACAATTGTAGAGCGAGTTGTGTGTTTGGTAGATCGATTATGTACACCATAAGTTTCTCTAAGCTTACGAAAAACAGTTCTCGGAGAAAACTGATTTTCGTAATACAGTTGAATAATTTATAGACCCTGTATCGGACTAAGTCTTTCCATGATGAAATGTCAAAAATCACTAACCAAAATACCATGGCAGTTTGATACAATTTAAGTTTTATCCATCATAAAATCCCATTTAACAATATTACCTATAAATGAATTACCCATTTTATTATTATATTATTAATGTTTATCCATATAGAGATTTTATTTTATTTATTTATTTATTTTTATAACAATTTTCTTTAATGAATATTTTGTTGAGCCGTGATAAAATTTTCTTTTTGTTATATTTTCAATAATTAATTTAACAATGTGACAAGTACACTTAAAGTAAAAAATAAAAACTTTTCCTTGGCAATTTTTAATTATGTCATAATCGTTAGAGTTTCTGAAATAGAAAATGTTAAAAATATCTCGTCCGTAAATACTTCTTAAGTCTCAAGTAAATAATAAAAATTCTATATTGCGATTGGGTATTTATTATGAAATTATATTGAATTTTTTAATTTAGAAGGTATTTTGTAAACGAGTATACTAAGAAGCCTATTAAACAAACACTAAAATCTTTTTTTTCATTGTATGTAATATGTAGGACTGTATATGAAAGTTCAATGCTTATCAAAGAACGAATAATTTTATAAAATGTGTAACCTTTCAAATGCTTAAAATACATTAGAAAAATAATAAAAGAGCAAAATAGAATGCTAAACAATTTGTTCAGTTTTTAATAAATTAAACATGAAATAAATGTTTTTCATTAGAAAAATAAACACAACAATATGTATTCTCGTACATAATAAAAAGTACAATTTAATTATTCAATCAAAACTAACATAATTTTATCATTGTTATGATTATTATTTTATTATTTTTATTATTATTATTATTATGATTATTGGAAATAAATTTCAAAAATAGAAAATGTCAATTACCTGTCAGTGGCAGAACGATGATGCTAACGCCATGGATGAATAGTATGTAAGTAAAAACAAAACTTTATTTTATCGCAGTTTGAACGAATTCGGCGTGAAAGAACGGCGAGAAACTTATTGTAATATTTACCCGTTACCGTGTAAATATCGTGAAAACTTTTTGTTGTTTATTTTATAGGCATTGTGTAGACGGTCGGAAAGGAATCAGAATATGAAGCAGTGGTCGATCAATGTGATTTTATTATTTCACTTTCATTTTTTATACACTACAAATTCACCCGTACGCCCACCATCGTCAACGTTCAGTCGTTATTCAACTCGCCAGCATCGTTATCAAAAGTTTTATTAGCTACAAATCTTCTTTCTCATATTATATCATGCATGATACGAGATTCGTTAAGTTTTCTTGCTAGCCGTTTGTCAGTATCCCGCTACTGTGCATGTGACGATCTATGCATTGGCGTAAAAAAAAAGAACTCGGGTATATCGTGTAAATTCACATACATCATTATTCTATTATCTTTCCATCAATAATTATTGATTATAATCATTTCGAATAAGTACGTTTTTAACGAGACAAGTTCGCGTGTCATCACGAAAGATGATATCATCCTGTAAATTATTGGTATTTTGTTATCGTTTGCTTGGCGTTAATTCATCTAAAACATTTGTTCCGATTAATATGTATATTAACTTGCATTCAGGGAAAATCAGTATTCACATCATATGTAACAGTTTTCAATATCGGCACCACCGAATTTGACGACGGCCTTGTAAAGTACGATGTAGAAGTCTTTTGCAGATTATTTAATATAATTTTTGTTGGGTTCTGATAACGTCATAAAATCCTAACACAGTATATACTTTCTGAAAAGTAATAATATGTATCTGCCTTTAGGTGATCGAGGTTTACTATATTATTCTCCATAATCACCGAGGTCTACAAGTGGTATTATTATTTTTGTGCGTGTAACGAAATACATAAAGAATTATAATTATTTTTACAATTTTATAATAAATGTATTGAAAAAACGTGATGATTTGTATAAACTACTTATACCAATCTAATATGGCATACCGAAAATTATTAATATTGATTTACGAGTACAACATGATAATAATCCCTAGAGCAGAAAAGTATGTAGGTATACGTCTTACTATACATTTAATGTACATACTGTATATATCTGTTTATATCAGATGTAATACATCTGGTATAAATAATTTTTGTCTGTTGGTTGAATTTTATAATGGAAATTATTATTTTAATTAAAAATCATTATATATTTTGTACTATATAAGTGTTTAATCCAAGAGTAAGATATTGAATTGAATTGAATTTTAGATATTTAATTTCACATACGAATTTTATGCTTATAATATCACTAGGTAAGATAAGTATTCCGAAGATGAAGTAGGTAATTACAGATTAAGAATGGATATCATTGAAACCAATTTACGTAGTAAAAGTTATCTTAGATAATATATTTTAGATTCTTAAATACATACATTAAACATTTTATCCCACAGTTTTAATATCATAGGAGAAGAACATTTAAAATGCTTGTATTGAATCTCTTTCCCCATCCATATCTAATAAATTAACAAAACTTTAAGTCAATGAACTTAGTGGATGATTATTCTCTATATTTTTGCGAAAGAAACTCGATAAAATGTTCAATAATATTTTTAGAATAATAAATCCAATTAAAAAACGTCTCTCTATCCATTATAAATTATAATGAATTTTGATTTTCGTTGAGATATTATCTAGGAATCACTAAAAGCCGTACCTAATGAAAATTAGCTTATTCTAATTAATATAAAATGTTATATTATATAATAGGTAATTTAAAAATATAAAAAAAAAAACATGTTCCTTTAATTTATTATATAATGATTGATGTATTATTTATATATACTTAAAAATAATTGATAACCATTGGCCAATTAGTCCGTTTACCTATAATATATTAACATTTTATTTTTTTAGAATATTAATAAGTATTAATACAACTCTGACGTCCTTATAGAAATGTTCAATGATAGTTAAAGTAACCATATTTTCAATTAAATAGCTAATTAAATCCATTGAATAGAGTACATTTTCTACAAATTTGCTTGGAACTTTGATTATCATGCATATTGCAATATTGAAAAACTTTTATAATTTTTTCTTTGACTGTCAATTCCAATACTCAAGAGTTGCTGGATGTGTGTATATTTAGCTTTTAAGTGAATATAATGATGTAAAATGCATAGCGTATGTGGGAATTATTAAATATTGCTATCACCTCAAAATTGTTCATAAAGAAATGTAATAAATATTTAATTGTTTTGTACGAATGTTCAGATTTATTAAATCTAAAATGGTAAACCTACTAAACATATGCTGTGAAGTGATATATAATATGATTTAAGCTACTCGTAGAGCTTATGATCATTATTTAATTTTACTTCGACTAAAAATAAATGTAAATTGCCGTGTTCTCAACAAAATTTTGATCGTACTTAATTAAATCAATCACCATTATGCTCAAATAATATATTATAATTATTTCGTGCAAATACGATCGATCACAACATTTTTGTTTTGAATTTTTTTCTAATTAAACTTTAATTAAAAAATAAATATCTAAGAATAAAGCAACTAATTGGTACTAACTGCAAATCAATTTCAATGGTATTTAAATTTTTCATCTAATTTGTAAACGTATTTTGTCGGGTACCTACGTATCAATTGTTGTTCAGTACTTAAAGTTGGCAAATATGCCAATATAATAATATTATCATAACTTATTTTATTTTTATATTCCCTTTTTTACGATTTCAGTTTTTTTCAACCATGTACATTATGATTATTAATGTAAATTCTCACCATAATTAACGGTAATTTCATAATTAGTGTTTATTAGTAAAAAAAATATTGAAATTTTTTTACCACGGAGTTTTAATTATAATTTCCTATTGGCAAAGCATTTGAAACGGTTTCATTTTTAATGTAAAATATCATTTCAAAACATAGAAAGATTAAAAACTGAACCTTTTTTCAAAAAGGCTTCTTTTTATTTTAAAAAAAGTTTTCATTTTATTGTTCATATAATTTAAAAAAATGTATCACTAATTTACGAGAATATCATTACAAACTTTTATACTGTACCTAATGATTTTGTGAGTGTTAAAATAATTTGTTTCAACGATCATTTACAAAGGTATGTAGTTATATTTGTTTTTCATATTTTTTTGCCTAAATAATTATTGTTTAGTTCGTCGGCGAGTCTTATTTGATAATTAATCACTAAGCTTAGAATAAAAAACTTGATGTCCAGTTTATACATTATGAAATGACTGCTCCTATTGCAATAACCATATCGATGGAAATTATTGGGGATATAACCTCTACACGTAATCTTCCTTGACAAAATGTAGTGACGATAAAATAATACATTAAAATGGCGAAAACGTTATTTCACTAATGACGGACATCAATAGTAGGTTTAAGTTTCTTATCGTATTTTATTATTGTTATTGGTTTTTATCTTCGTCGTATTTAAATAAAACAGGCAGACACATCCTACAGTGTTTTTATCAGTATAATTTGTTTTTTAGACCATAAAAGCCATTCGAGTATAATTTATCTACACGAAAAACCAATGAAGGTGAATTATAATATTATGTATATTAAACTACTGAAATAGGTAAACATATGTTATATATATATATATATATATATATATATATATATATATATATATATATAGATTATTTATACTTATATAAATACATCAATGATCTTCATTCTTTGTTTGATTATATTTGTAATAATTTAAAAAATACTGTTATCATGTTTTAAAAAAAAATAAATGGAAACTAGCAAATCAATGATCATATTGAACTATCATAGTTATTTGGTTACTGATACATTATCACATATAATATAATGATGAATACAATATTGTATATTTTGGCAGTCCATTATTTATAACTTTTTTTCTTTATTTAAAACCTTAGTAAAACTATTTATAAATTTAAAACTGTTATACTTGTAATGATTATATTCTCCAATGTATCATAAATCGTTAAGGAATGTATATAAAACCTTACAATTTTCATCAGTGGCGTTATTTCAGTATTTTCAAGAGCAGGGCAGTTGGCAGTTTGGCATGCTCTTATGAAATTGCCGACTAGGCAGCTCATCTTGCCAAAGTGCCGACTAATGTTGGGGGAAGATTAAACCAGTCCAAACATTTAAAAATGTGTACTTTGTACATAAGTAACCATATAGTGCACGTCTCATTTTTCTGATTCACAATATATCAATGGCTTTATAAGACGTATTTATATTTTAACGATGAGCTGATTTTGGAATAGCTAAACTCTATACTGTAGAAAATGCATGAGTAACCTCTCCCTCCAAATGACGCTATTGATTGTTATGATGCACAAAATAAAATAATCATCTATTAGTTATGCGTATATGGGAAAAATTACAATATTTACACAATTTGTATTCCTTCTCAATTGATATTTGTTTTATCCCAACATTTTGTTACATTATATTTTCATTTTTATTTTAAATTTTGTTTAATATATTATGCTCATTTATTAATTATTTTGTAATTAAATTAAAAAAAGTTCGTACAATTATTTGAAAGAAAACTTATTAGTTAGTAAATTGGTTATAATAATTTTTTGAAGGGTGAAATCGGTGCTTAACTGGTAATGGATGTAAACTTACATTTTTGAAAAATTAAAAATTAATAAGAAAACTTATTGTACACTAATGTTGATTTATATAGCTATAATACAATAATGATTTTATTTCATTCGGGTAATAAATAATCAATATAGTTATTTATTTTTTCGTATGGCATCAATAAATGTAAATCTAATTTATAGCAGAATAAAAAGTTCCGTGCGCTTTTCATATATGTCGACGATGCGTTTTAAATGCCAATGAAAAATCGGATAAAAATTAATCGTTGGATTTTTTTTGTGAAAATATTGCAACGGTAAAAAAAAATGAGTATCTGAGTTTGTGGTTCATTCATTAAATATTATGTAACTATTGTCAAGAAATGCGCGATTACTATCATCACTTAAAATACCGATGGGCGAAAACACCTTATAATTCCCCCCGACGATTCATTAATAGTGCACCACTGTATTCAGCTGTGTGTGGTGTGTTAGTGGATGGTCATTAATTATTAATCATTAATCATTGTATGATAACAAGAATCGGCCAATTACCAATTATTATTATTCCAATATTCATGGATTTCATATATTTCTTAAATAATTATACTAGCTCACTCTTTGGTAGCTGTTCCTGACGTCCACAACATGAGCATGTAAACCGGACCATGTGGGTGCGTCCTGGGACGACGACCAATTGACCGATTGGTCAGTAATGTATAAAGAAAGGAACCATATTATTATTATTATTTTACCTTGATCAGTGTTCGTTTTGTCGTTATATTATTTTCTTTGTTATTTTTCTATTTTTATTATTTTATAAATCTGCGTGTAAAAAATTTTCCCGGTGGCCCTTACAAGATAATATCTTAATATATATTTTTAAATGTACTATATATTATATAGTATATTTTAAAATATATACGTAAATTATAAATTATATTATGTAATACGTTTTGGTACATATGGCCAAGTCTTTAAATTATCGTTATTCTGAGGTAGAGGTTTTACGCCTATACAAGCACCTAAAAGAAACAAATAACTTATAAATTTACATTTTTTTATCTCTCTTATTAAAATCGTTATTTTTTCAATCCTTTTCTTTTTCTTATTATATAACCAAATAAAAAAACAAAAATCCATTTACTCCGGATCCAAAAGGGTCTCGGTATTTGGTTGGCGACCCGTATGCCTTTATAAGTGATCGTCAACGGACGCTCGACAAAACATTCTGTTGTGAGACTGCGCAATATGTTAAAATCATTTCACACTGACAAGGTGAATGACAGCTATGTCAAAAAATAAACTTTAATTAAAAAAAATTAAGTTTATTTTAAATATTGCTTTTCGTTTCAACCACGTATATTGTGCAAAAAGTAAAGAAATATCAAGACTACAGAAAGCAGGAAACATTACTACAGTTTAATTTCTTAATTATAAGTTCAAATTTAATTCTGATTGACAGTACTATATTTGAATTACTTTTAGCTTGGGTTGCATTTAAACACTAGTTATTGAAGAATAGAGGTCCTGTTCTTAAAAATGTAATTCAATATGAAAATTTTGAATCTGAAAAAAAGACAACTCTAATTTTGAATTACGAAAATATATGTTTAAATACAAATTTTCTGAACACCCATTATTAAAATAAATGTATATTTGTAGAAATTAATTATGTATTTATTAGTTGTATTCTGAAATGTTGTCATAAATTATATAGTGTATACATTTCCAAGTGAAAATTAATTTCAACATTGTACTTTATTGTAATTTATAATTTGTAATTT
Source organism: Sipha maydis (assembly GCA_034509805.1). Taxonomy (NCBI): domain Eukaryota; kingdom Metazoa; phylum Arthropoda; class Insecta; order Hemiptera; family Aphididae; genus Sipha; species Sipha maydis. Next base: position 87,250 of record JASXSY010002101.1, read on the forward strand.
AAACAGCCGTTCTTCAGCTATTTTTTGGAAATTAATTTTCATAATCAGTTATAAATATTTAAAATATGATTTAACAAAGTCTTAATAAATAAATAAATAAAAAAAAAAAAAATGGAAAAGTGATTATTTTATTTGTTTTTAAATTTATACTTAAAATTAATTTTATAAGACAAGGAGAATCCAAAAGAAGAAATTATTAATCGTTAACTAATGTCAAACCTGGAATACCACTATAATATTTATAGCGATGAGGGTCTTTCTTTTATTATATTGGATTTAGAAACGATTTTTAAGGCAATTTCGTTTAATTTAGAAAAATACCATTGTGTCAATGGTAAAATAGTTAAATCTAATAGTTTAAAAATAATTAATAATTATTAATTAATTTCAATTAAAATAAATATTCTACATATCGAAAATCTTTATGTTTATATTAAGCCAGAAAAATTATACCTATAAGTTTTTTCTTAGTTTTTAACATTTAGTTTAGATTATGTGTTAAGAATCAGTCTGGAGATCATACTGTAACATTATAAACAAAATAAAAATTTATCATATAAGAATTAATTGTATTAAAATTGTATGAATAAAGCTTACATATAATATTTTCTTGATTTATTGAATTTTATTTTTGTTCATTTTTTAAATCAAATTGAAGTTTATTTTTAAAATTAATACCTTTTTGACTCAAGTAGTTAAAGGATCTTCTAACAGTTAGTGTATGTGTATTTGTCTCTGTATATTTGTTTATTTTTTAGTTAATAGTTTTTAAGAAGAAAAAAACTTAAAGAGATCCATACAAAGCATTTATATTTATTTTTTATTGAATAAATAGAGAAAAACTTAAAAAAAAAGATCCGTAGATATTTTTAAAATTTGTTTTGGCGATTCTTTTTTTTTAAATATTATCAAAATTCTTTATTACTTTTAAAATACAATATTTATCGAGTTAAAACTGAAATTATGATAACAAATAATAATACAGTAATGTCTTGAACTTGAATGAGAAATTTCTATCCATTTATTATTATTTTTTTTTTACATTTTTACTATTATTTTTATTCAATACATTTTTATTTTTAAATCAAGAGATTTTTAGTTTTTCATTTCCACAAAGTTTTTTTGAAGGATACTAAAACATATTATTTTTATTACAAATTATCATGTATTCATACATATAGTATATTTTATAAAAAAAAAAGAAACGGTTGATATTAAAAGTTCTTAAAATTAAATACATTTATGATAAATGCATAAAAAATAAAAGCAAGTGATCTTAAAAATAAAATAAAAAATGTAAATACTTCTAAGAATTTTAAAAAACTATGTGTTTTGAAAAAGAATATATAAATTAATCGAAAACTGGTTTACATCTGTATCTGTACATGCTTCTTTGTATCAGCATAGTTTTCTGTAAATTCTATATACATATTATGTTATTTTGTTATAAACATTGACAAGTGTCAGTTATAATTACAAAATTAAAAAAATGCAGTGAATCTAAATTGTAACTCTTAATTATATTTGTTTTAGCACATTATAGAGCTGTAAATTCTATTATTTTCGGGTCGTCTGTAGCAAATTATATCCTATCGTTATTTTCTTCACTCGTAAAAACCTATGTAAAGGTCGATTAGTTCCAAGTAGTTATTTTACACTACTAAAGTTAATATCATGGAAGACAGTATTACGTATCCTACGGTATTAAACAATATATACAAAGGATCAATACTTCTATCCAATTGTAGCGATAAAGTACTTTAAATTTAATGCAAACACCAAAACTGTTTGAATTTACTAATCTTTTTTTTTTTTTACAGTCATTATTATCTATAAGGCTATACTATGTTTAATTATTACAACATAAGACATAAACGCAATTGGAATAAATCAAATAAATAATAATTTATTATTTTCAAATATTAATAAATAAAATTTATAATATTTTCTTATTAAAAGATATTGATGGAATTATAATTTTTATATTATTAATAAATAGTAATAGTTATAGGAACCGAATATTAGTTAATATTTTTTGTTAAATAATTGTTGGTAAACGTTTCATAATATTTTTATTGTAAAACATTATATTTAGTGTCTTTTTTAACAGTACATGTATGCTTAAATTTCCCTTATTTTTAAATGTTGCCAATATTTTATTAACATAGTCCAAAAGGATTATCTTTAAGCAAGTTACATAATTTAATGCATTTTCATTAAAATCGACATAAAAATTAGTTTCATGGTTTAAACAAAGTGATCCGATTTGATTAAAAATGTCCCTTTGAATATATTATTAAATCGACTGTTTCTTAACATCTACCACAGGCTTATAGATAACACAGGTATATTTTTAATTAACGTTTGTTTATACTTTTAAATGTAATTTAAAATAATCTCTATAGTTATGTATAGAAGAGTATGAAAAAAAAAATTAATTTAAATCGTTTTTGAATAATCACATCACAATGTGGCTGATTTGCATTTTTATGAAATCAAGTTTAATTGAAATTATTTAATTAGATATCAATTAAATTAAGGTATACATTCGGTTGCGAATAAAAAACAAAATAATAAGATGGTTATTTTATAGTCTGTCTTGTTTAAATATAAACAATTCTGTCTTGTCTGAATATAATCGTTGAGGCCATAAAGATTCTCCTAAATGTCCGTATTTGCCGTTCAGTAAATCGGAAATTTAATATTGTAAGATACTCTTAAAAGAAATGTTTGGACAATTTTCATGTACTTTTTTATTTCAAAAACACTAAACATAGTTTTGCTTAATCTACTACATGTGTATATATATACTTTATTAAATTATATAAAACCATTAAAAATAGTAAATTACAATTCATTAAAGCAGTGATTAATTAATTAATTTTGTTTCAGATATTGATAAGATATAAAATATTTTCTAAACCAAAATCGTAAGTACCTATATTCTTTTTTAATTATAATGTATATTTCAATAATTTGAGATCATAATTGGCTTATTAATTAAAAACTACATGATTTATATTTATTTCATCGATAGTTATTTGAAAACAGTATGATTTTTCAATAGTTTCGAAAAAAATACTTCTAGACAATCTTTTTAGAACATCTATAAATTCATGAATTGCTATAAAATAATAATAATAATATTAATAAATGACACATAATTTTTCTGTAATATCTTGTACTATAAATTCATCTAATTTAAAATAAATATGCGGTACTAAAGAAAATACAAATTATTGTTAGACTGATTAAATAAATAATAAAAATAAATACGTTTTATTTAAAAAATATGTGTATTTTGCTTATAGTACGGTTTCCAAAGCGCGACCGGTCGCCGCGACAGTCGCCGTCTGACTGTTAATATGGAATTCCTATTAACTGGTTTCTAACGCGAGACTGAACTTAATCGTGGCGACCGGCGATACTACTGGTTCGAGAGCAGTGTATTGTGACTGTCACGCGCGACCGTCGATTTATTTTAACCACAAAACAATTCTTGGACAGTGAATTTCGATTGTCACGTGCATAAGTATGGCTAAATTGAATTTTTCGGTGGAAGAAGAAGAACAACTGATCGAAATGGTTCGCAAAATTGTTGAATTGTTTGATCTGTCTCACAACAAATATAAAGATGCAGAACATAAAGATTATATTTGGTTGGATATTGCTAACACCGTTAATAATTGTATTCATGATCATATTAAGTATAAAATTTAACTCGAAAACACTATCCCTCACTGCACGAAAACCACAATGATACTGAATACGATACAGAATTTGACGGGTTTTTTTACGTCACCGGAGACGGGTCGCGGCGACCAGTCGCGCCTAGGAAACCAGCACACACTAACGACAGGTCGCGCCTTGGAAACCGTACCTTTAAAGTTATTGTTACTCAATTAAATATTATTTCTATTAAATGATTCATTTTTGTGGGATTTTTGATTATAAACCATAAAAATCAATATTTCAGAATTATACTTTTTTTTTTATTAGTTAAGTTTTATTAGTTTTTCTATTAGTTAATGTGGTTATCTTTGTTCTAGCTATTACAAATTTCGTTAAAAGTATACGTTCTAAGAAAATATTGACCATATTTTTTTAAAAGGAAATATCTAGGGGAGGATTTATTATATTTTTAAAGAAATAAATACCTTTTAGCGCGTACTGTTATTGTTACCATTGTTGGAGGTCAGCACGCTTGTGTATTGATGAAATTTAACTCAAAGTATGTATAAAACGGTATTTGTTAGATATTTTACTTGTTTGGTCGCAGTTATATTTAAAATTTATTATTATCAATTCAAATCATTATACATTTTTGTTTGTATTTTCTGAACTTTGTGGTGGTAAATTTATGCTTCTGAGAATTTTTTAGATTTCCAACAGGAAGTTTTTCTTCTATTCGATTGCGTTTGTTTGATTAAAAAAAAAAAACCAAAACGTCATGTCATCGAGTTTAAATTCATTACACTTCGGTAACCATTTTTGTAGTAAACTCGGCCTGAAAATTTTAGGCAATAAAATAGGTCGATTGTATACTCGTCCCGATAATTTTAACCAATAATATATATAATAAGCACGACATAATTTAATTTACAAATTATAAATTGGTAACGTACCTGAGTTTTATTATGAACAATATGTTGTTAACCAATATTAAAATATATTTAAGCATTGAGAAAAATATTTTCATTTTCGTATTGGACTTTTGAAACGTTTCAGTAGTATTATATCAACGTGGACAACCACTGTTAGTTTTAGAATATTTAAAGTATTCTAAAGTAACTCGTACGATAACGTATGTGAAATTGGCCTCCAAGTTTTATTACTAATATAAAACGTGCGCTAAAAATTAGCAACTGATTTACAGCTATTTGCAACAAAAGTCTCATAATTTGCAACTTAACACACTCAACATAATTCAAATTTCATTACTAGGGGGGGGGGGGCAATTTCACGTAGCCCCCCAAATCGTATCGAATCCAAATCGGTGCCAAATTCAGCTAATTTGCAACTATTTGGCCTCCTCGCGGTGTATGGGTAATGCTAAATGGTTCTCAAATATCATAAGAATATTTTTATTTGGGCCAAGTTTACAACAATCATTTTTACCTGAAAAAAACCCCTGCCGAATTTACATCTAAATCACTTTTACCTGTAAAAATTACGGGCCGAGTTTACAATCGCCCACGAATTGGTATCAGAAATATCTTCCTACCCTCACACACAAGCATGTTATGTGTTACGAATAACGCGATGTCTGATTATTTCCTGTGTCATGGTATATAACAACGGTCACCAAATGGCGGCCCGCGGACAAGTTTAATTCGGTCCGCAGACAAGGTAAAAAGTAAAAATCGATAATAAAATACATTGGTTTCTTATCGGCGGAAGCAGATATTATACTTGTTGGCAAATATATCATATTCTAAAATTTATCTAAAAGATTGAATGGGTGACCATTTACGGAACGTGCCGATTACACGTCAACGACAGTTCGTCAATTACCTTCGTGACTTAATTATTGTTATATTTCGTTATTATTTGCATAATTTTAATTAATATTCGTGGTTTATTTTTATTTTTATTTTATTTGATTATAAACAAAAAAAAAAAAATAACAGTTGAATTTGTAAAAGATAATTTTTGCTTAAGCAAACGGAATTATATTGTTTATTCACTGAACCGTTCAGGGGCTCAGTCAATTTGTTTGATTTACCACCAGGCGTAGTTGCTTTTTAATGTTTACAATATAAAACGTTATTATGAGGCTTAATATATATAATCTGCCAACAATTTTTTTTGTATTTGTACATGTTAAAAATATTTTCTTTGAACTTTGATGGTCCCCGAACATTTTCGAAATTTCCAATATGGCCCTCCAAAAATGTTAATTGATTATCCCTGATTTATAATATCCTGATCATGTGTACACGTGATTTGATACAAATTTGGTTCATTGTTAACAAAGGTTATCGATGTATAATTCTTCGCATTCGTTATGGTTTGTGTTCGAACCACGTTCGGATATGACTATGATGCTTTTTTAATATGAAATTAAAAAACCGTCCTACCGCTTATATGAATATATTTAAATAATAATTAATATTTTATTTATTCATAGGAGACGCGATTAATTTTTTTTTTGTTTTGGGGACGCGTGACCCAAAAAAGTTTGGGAACCACTGCTATATAGAATATAATAGGATATAAGTACATTCATAAACCACAAATGCTCCTCCATATTTTAATATATTTAAATATTAAATACGCACGTAGAATATAGTGTAGTAAAATCTCTGAAATTGCTACCAAATTATATAATTGTACATTACATACTTGTCACTGATATCAACATGCATATTTTGTGTAACAATAATTGATTTGGTGTGAGTGGATATACTTTTTTTTTAGTTTTTAAGCTATTGCATAGCTTTTATCTCAGGCCTGGTGTAGTGACTGAAAAAAAAATTTTTCATAACGAAAAAGCGTGACCACTACCTGTGAAATCCCATAATTAATGGAATATCGTAGTTGCTATGATACAAATCCCTGAATAACTAGAATAATAAAAAAATTTAAAATGATATCAACTTCTTATTTATTTAATATGCAATAGCTTAATCGTGGCAGTCCCCGAATGCCACTAACCGTTTTATTTTTATAACAGCAGAACAAGCTTTCTAATTTTTGGTTTTTCATTACCTGCCTAACGTAAATCCAAAACAACGCGTTGTTTTTTGCGTTGCGACGATGTGAATGTATAATATCTTACAAGTGAGTAACATTGTAAAAATCGTGTCGCACAATCTGTTTCGGCTTTCGATTTTATAGTTATTGGCAACAGTTTTCAAATATCAATAGTTATGATATTAACTAGATATGTTTACAAAATTATCTATTTCTTACGAATTAATCTCTTCGATTCAAATAAAATTTCAATAAAACCAGCAAGTTGCAACAAATTAAATAACAAAAAAATCAATAAATGGGTATTGCGTTCAATGGCAGCTCGTGCTATAGTGCACAGAGTACGCGAATCGCACAAAAAAATATCGTACAAAATAATTAGATTCGCGTTATAATAAGTTATAATTTGAAATTTTTCTTTTAGTTACAAATGGTTCATCATGTTTTAGCTATTTGAGATATCGTTTTATAATAAATATGTTATATGTTCCTAAACCTTATCTGTCTACGTGTCAATGTGTGAATTGTAAATCAATTATTGTGTTCACGTTAGTAGAATACATAGTAAATTTCATCTTCTAAGATTCTAATTTCATTATTAACTAAAATTCTATAATTACTGAGGATTAGTTTTCACGCATATTGGGGCAGTATTATAAAATTTACCTTTGTCAATGATTTTAAAATTTAAAGTTTTCGCATCATGAAACTCATTATATTCATGAAATAATAAAAAATAAATTGCAGTCTTTTAAATAATGTTAATTTCTAGCGTGTAACACATTTTAAATACACTTGTCAAATCAAAATGCACTGTTGACACGGAAGAAATGTTATAATATTGCTTCCAGGAATTCATTACTAAGTATTCACTTTGATATTAACAGTTATCTATTATTTTTGGATTTAATGAGCGCGCTTGTAAAATAATGTTATCTACCAGTAAAGAAATTCATTGCGAAGATCATGATTACATAAGTTACATGGTCGGGAGTACGAATAATTGGAAATATTGAAGATTTATATATGGGTATAATATAGGCTACCTGCTACGTTATTGGACGATAAATTCTTCAGATATAAATATGAGGATATTGAGGGTTTTTTTTGGGAAATTCTTGTTGTATATCCAAAAGGGCTTATGTGAAAAATGTCAGACTTCCTTATGCGGCGTTGGTAATCTGGTTTTGATTGACGTTTGCATCTGAAAATATTGAGTTATCAGCAGCTAACTTTAAACTGTTTAAAGTTATGTTTGCATGTACATCATTAAATAAAATTGTAAATTGTTGCGCCACGGAAGTAATGCGAAAGCTGTTCCCGTGGCGTCGTCGATTCAAAAACGAAAAAAAAAAAAAAATTGTAAATTAGTATATAATACAATTCATATATATACTTGTTTTTGTAATGTGTTGACCAATCACGTATAATAATTGTATCAAAATTAATTGCAAATGCAGTATACTTGTATAGATTTTTGATAAATCTTCAATTCATTAAGTGAACCAATTTGTCTAGGAGTACAGCTATTTATAGATTATTCATTCGGCTCTCATTCTATGTACCTACATTATATGCACAGGATTATTATAACAGGTTTTATTTTCGATTTCTTAACGAATAAGTAACAAGATTATGTTTTCCCCGCACCTCCTTCATCTTGTTCTCTGTGCGTAATATAATATACGAGTACAGCTAACAAATCCATTTCTCATGTGCGTGTGACAGAATTGGAATTTTTTCGTAATCCCGTGAAACGTACTCTCCGAAATCAGAGTGACTTAGTCTTGTTATGATCCGTCAAATGCGAATTCGTGACATCCTACAGACGGTTTATGACTTGTGAACCGGACACGGTATATGTATACATATCTTATACGTAAGTATTTTGACAATAATACTACGTGTCGACGTTTATGTATTTATAGTATTGCGTCGAATCTTATATCTGTCACATGCCTTAAACCATTTAAATATATTATTGTTATAAGATTTTACCGCGTCGCCGTCAACGATAAATGCAAAAATATATAAAGCACCTATACGCGAATTATTGAAGTCGTACCAGCCATTTCATAGAGTCGATTAAGTTACGGAGTGTATTGTTATAAAGCTATTAAATTATATTAAACGTGATAAATACAATTGTGTATATTTTCTACTAGGTTGTACGGGAGAAAGATTTCCCATCGGTATAGCGCAAAATCACGTGTCTTGGTTCGTTTACACTGATCCTTAGTTTTGGTTGGTCATAATTGTATACCTGTCATGATACAATTTTTAAAATATTCGAAATGAGCTTGTAACAATACTGACAGCGCATCTAATATTTCACGTCAGGTTGGCTAAAATGCTATAGTCACACATTCTTCCTTCGTGTATTGCAACTGGATTTTTTTTTTTTTTAAAAAACGTATTCGATTGGCATAAGAAAATGTATTTATTTTAAATTCACTGAACGTTACTTTTAAAAAAATAATAGTTTTTTTTCTATTATATCGACTTCGTAAATTTTTAATGACGATTATTAAAATCTTTTTTTATTTTATATTAATTTTAATGGTAATTAAGTAAGATTTTATTTTTTAAGTAAATGATTATGGATTAGTGGATTAGGATTACTTATTTTAGTTTTGAAACAAATAAAAATATAATATTATGATCAAATTGGCTTGAATTACCATAAAAACATCGTCATTTTAATCAAATCATTGTTGATTAAATCGATTTTTATGAGAATATTTATTCATATGTTTATGTATATCTATACAGTATCTAATCTAGTAATCTAATAAATCTATCTTAGTATCTAATGAAGTATAAAAGGAGAATAATTCAATTATTGCAATACATTTTTTTGCATGCATATTTCCTAAAAAGTAGTATAGATAATAGTATACATAATATATATTAAATAAATAACGAGAAAAAGGGTTAATATTTTGGTTGAGGTTGAAATATCAAATTGAAACATCCATGATTATTATTTTATGTAGGTCAAACGAATTTTGAAATATACTTCTGAAAAGATTGAACTATTCATTGTATGTCTTACCTATGAAAGGCTATTCATTCATCTACCGAAACAAAAGTCCTTAGCAATATTTCTTTCGTTCTCAAATAACAGTAATCTCTAAAAGTCTCTAAAAGGTAAGGGAGATATATATATAAACATAAAGAGCAAAAAAAAAAAGGAATACATTTTATTACTAATTTGTCATTTCGGGGTTGATTTAGTATAAAAATATAATAAAGTAATACTTGTGGGAAGAGTTTACTACACTTTATAGTTTAGTATTATACCTATATATTTAAACTATTCCAACAAATATAAGTAATTTTTCGCTATAAAATAGATCATTATTCGAAAATATAAATAATTTAAGAATAAATTCTAGGGTCCAATTAATGCCTTTTTTTAGAGTCGTTGACAAATTAAAATTTTAATTTAAATGTGTTTAAAATAATTTGTATGCTTTATGACTTTCGAAAACAATTTTCGACAAACAAAATTTTCGATATAGTATCAAAGAATCGATTATCATTATAGATAACTTCGAATTAATTTATATCAATAAACTAGAGACACTGTAGAATATAATGCAATTAAAATAATTCTAAATTAATAATACATTAAATTAAATACATATAATAAAATATAAAAAATATAAATACAAAATTTATAATAATGTTATTATAATAATTATAAAAAAAAAAAAATGATAGTAAATATTCTTCTCTTAAAAATTAAACAAAATTGAACTCTTTTATAAATATGTACTGAATGGTTATATTTCACGTAAAACGTACTCCTGCGTTTAAAATATGGGAGTATCACATTCTATTAACCATCTGAATATCGAAGTTATCGCATTCGTGATATTAGTTTTCTTGTGCATCTCATTTTTCTCTTTTTAAGCCAGAATGTTTTCCATCGTTTTATTTGAAGACAGTTCTGTCGGGACGTTTATTTTTGGTGTGAGATTTTGCTGAAGGATCATTCGGTCTTGGCTGTGAATCGGTGACATCGACAATATTTGTCTTTTTTTTAAAAGAAGAGGCTTGGTTCTAACTTGAGTGCAGGGTGTAACTAAATTATCAATGTTTATTCATCTAATAAAAAAAAAAAAGTAAAATTCTTTTTTTTTAGGAACGCGATATGTTATGTAAATCATTGTAATTATGTTACATATGATTTATGGAAGTGCTAATTTGTACTAAAATGTTGCCATATAAAAACAATGATGGTAATTAATAACATTGTTTGCGTTTAATATTTAAATAAACTACTAGTTTATATATAGAAATAAATAAATGCTAATAATAGCTAGGTGTATTTTGTTATTGCTATCTGTTTGGAATTAAAAACTCATCATCAGATTTATATAAAGTCAATAAAATCGTGACTCGTAAAATAAGACCGATTGTAATTTATAGATATTATAATACTTTAAACCAAACATTTATTTATTTATAAGTAATACATTTTTTAAATTTTTTTAATTTTAATTTAAAGTTTTATTATTTTATTGTTTATTTTTATTATTTTATTTATTTTTAATTTTTACAATGTGAAAAAAAAATGTTTTCAATATAAATAAAATTGATATTAATTATTTATTATATAACAAGATTGGCTTGAGTTAGTATATAAAGTTATCGGAGAAGTTGCTTTAAATAAATGTCTTAACCATTTATAGTATCTCAATGAGCAATATGCAGCTTTTGCCTTGTTTTATGAGAAAATTGATAAAGAAGAAAAAAATAATAGTTAAACAATTTTTGAAGAAGACAAACAAGATGGAGAAGAAGTAAAAAAGAAGTTATGCCTAAATCAGACGACTTTCTAATTTTGTTAAAAAAGAGTCGCCAGGGAAATCGACATGGAGTAAGTATTTTGTGTTAGGCAATTAGTAGAGAAGTACAGAGAAAAGAATAAAAAAAACTATGCATGGTGTTTATAGATTTAGAAAAGGCGTATGACAGAGTGCCAAGGGAAGTTTTAAGGTGGGCAATAATGAGGAAAAATGTCCCAAAAATGTTTGTAAATTTGATCCAGGATATGTATGAAGGGTCGAGTACTAGTGTCAAGAGTCGGTGTGGAGTATTAAAAAATTTCAATGTAGGAGTAAGAGTGCACCAGGGGTCAGCTCTAAGCCCCTACCTGTTCTCAGTGGTAATGGATGAGGTTTCAAAGGAGATACAGGGTGAAATACCATGGTGTATGATGTTTGCGGATGATATAGTTCTGGTAGGAGAGATCCTGGAAGTTGTCAATAATAGGGTAAATGACTGGAGGTTAGCCCTCGAAGAAAAGGGATTGAGAATTAGGAGAAATAAAACAGAGTATATAGAGTATGATTTTGGACAAAGAGACCAAGAAGTTGATGGAATGAGGAGACCACTGACAATAGATGGTGATGTGATAGGTGAAGTTGAGAGCTTTAAATATTTAGGATCTTTTGTTCAAAAGGACGGGGGCTTTGACATTGATGTAAAACATAGGATTAAGTGCGGGGGGGGGGAGAAAATGGAGAGAAGCATGGGCATGTTATGCGATAAGAGAATTCCAATGAGGCTGAAAGGTAAATTCTATAAAAGTGTAGTGAGACCAACTATGCTGTATAGTTCAGAGTGTTGGGCGGTTAACAGGAGAATAGAACAAAGTATGAGTGTCGCGGAAATGAGAATGCTTAGATGGTTGAGTGGAGTGACAAGAGAAGATAGAATAAGGAACGAATACGTGAGAGGTAGTGTTGGTGTAGCGCCAACTGTGGACAAGATGAGAGAAAATAGGCTGAGATGGTTTGGGCATGTGATGAGGCGAGAGGAAACGAATGCAGTAAAAGTGGTTATGAAGATGGACGTTGAAGGGAAAAGAGTAAGAGGAAAACCAAAAAATAGATGTTTGGAGACTATGGAGAATGACACGAGGGCTGTCGGTGTGTGCACACTCGAAAAAACACTTCTTATTAATAATTCTTCTAATAATGTTAAAAATAATGTCAATAATAATTAAATGAATATAATGAAATAATAAAATGAAAAATATGTTTTTATTTTATAAACATCTCTTAACAAGGTGGCCTGCTTTGAATTAGCTTTATATATTGGCGACTCCCGAAATTAAGGTTAGTGGTCACTCCTATATTATACTATACTCAATATTTCTATTTATACAGATCTAAATTGTAAACTTCTGGAATTAAATTAATCTCTAAACCTAGACTTCTAATTAAACATTTTAACCATAAAGGTCAAAATTAGCGAAAAAAATATGAAACGGTACAAGCGATTCGGAGTGTATGTGTACGATAACACAGATCAGAGTGGAGTTGAACATTGTTTAGTTGAAAACATAAAATAACAATCATATGAAATGTGCAAAAAAATGTGTAGAAAAATACAGAAATTGCAATTTTGAATACAGTAAATATAAAAGTTTGTATTGGAAAGGAAGCAATTAAATTATATTAAAATTGTTTTTAAATTTAGAAAAAAATTACCGTTTTACGTTTGAAATTGAAATTGTTTAATTTATGATATTTATTTTTGGACAAAATTTTCGTTTTTCATTCTAAGAAATGTACAATATTACATACAACTCTACATTTAAATGGCAATAATTCTTGAACTAATAAATTAGTAGTAGAAAATAAAGAGCTTTTAATTTCTTGGAAATTATTTTATTTAAAATTAATAATTTATCAATAATCCTATTGTCAATGGATTATGTATTATGTAAATTTGTGTTTGATAAAATTTAGTTTTTATTGTTATATTACTTTTAAGATACCCTAATATTTATTATCCAAATTATAAGTTTTCAGTTGAGTTGTAACATTTTACGTTGTACATTTTTATACCTCTTGCTTACGAACCATAATCCTGGATCATTTACTTTTAGATTTTTAAATAAAAGTAAAAAGTTTTACTATCTACAAGACTCTTACGATCACTAAAGTGTTATGCGTATTAAAATCGTTTTCAAGTGTTGCAAAAGTTTGTGCGTGTTGAGTTGTTGCTGAAAATCAAAATATAATACTCGTTCGTTCGGAATCTAAAGCATTTCGATTCGTTGTAGATTTAAATTGAACTTTGGTAATGATTTACCATGTAGTAGGAATGCATTCCTTAGCGAATTTTAAATGCTTTTCGAGGTCGGAGAAATATCTGATTGTACTCGAATAAGACTAATGTTTAGTTTGTTTGTTATTAATGGGTATCCGTGAAATTACATACATGTATAGACGTACATTTGGGATTTCAACTTTAGGTTTTCTATCAAATATTATCAATTTAATCAATATGATTCAACGACTTAAATTAAAAAGCGAATATTACGTCTTTCTTATTATGAGACTCAAATAAATTCTTTTTAAAGATTCTTTTTAATAATTTTTTTTTATAGCTGTTAATATATATGTTATTCATATGCTGCCAATATATATGGTATATATCTGTGGTTATTTTAGATATCCAGTGAAGCAATGAATATATTTATTTTAACATAAAATTTTTTTTTTTTTTTTTGTATTCATTTGCAAAATTTCAATCATAAATTTTAATCACAATTGTAGGAAGTTTTTTTTGACAGGAAAACTTATCTACTTCGTACATTGAGGTCCTCATTCTTCAAATCTTCCTAACATTTTCTTAATAATTTCGAAAAATTATAAAATTTACAGCACATTAATTTTTGATTTTTTGTTTAGGTTGTAACTCAGTCGTAATAAACGTAGACAATCAACTTCACTGAACAGTTATTTATATTTATATATAGTAAACATGTCAAAAGATTTTTTTTTTACTTTTTTTAAAAAAATTAAACGTTTACGTTTTCTTAGTTCATTTTCAAAAATACTCATGATTTGATAAATTTTTAAATATTTAATTTTAACAATATGGTAGAAAGTAAGAAAATGCATTATAATTATATAGTAAAAAATATATACGATTTTAATTTTTAAAATTTGAAAATTGGATACATGTTTTGTTTTTTAAATTTTCTTTTTAGCATGAAATAAAAAATATCTAAATATCACAAAAAAGTTGAATAGGCGTTAAAAATTGAAATTTTATAGAAACTGTTATTTCAAATAATTAATATTATATGATAAAGTTATTTACAAAATTATGTATTAAAGTATCATAATAAATAAATTATTTAAACTAGGTCATTCGAACAATATTGTATTACTTTTTTCTGCGAATCAAATGTGTTTTTCATAATATAAGATTTATCTTTTATAAGATATAAATTATATAAGAAATATTAGATTCATAATTCGACTCTATGAAAACACAGATTAATGTCGTATCATATCTCGTGATAATTTTTTCGGCTTAGTATGCGCGCCATTATCTTTATTATTATTATTATTATGAAATTTTTTAACATCGCAGCGTATTTAAATCCTCTTCGACCACGATAACATTATTATTAATTGCTTCTCGGTAAATATTTTATTAGTTATACAACATCGTTTTACAAGAAGGATAGTTATACGGCTTCTGAGGTTGCACCGCAATATTATATTATCTGATCTTTATTGTTTTTGAATTATTACTGTAATACAAGTATGGGTGGCCGCGTTCTCCGAGTGGTGAGTGGTGGTAGGTGTAGGTACATAGAAGTTTGTGTTTGTTTTGTTTTATCATCGAGCATATCGTGCTGTGAGCAAAAAATTAAATAAAAACAAAAACAAAAACTCGAGCCGTGTTTTGCGTTTGAAAGTCAGTGTGCACTGTGTATCCAGTAGACGTTATCGCGTTATTTCATTATAGTACTGTAATTATTATGACAGTATATTACCTACTTCAGGTTAGGATAATATGATATCGCTATACTCCCTAAGATATAATTTCATTTATTATTGGTTTTAGAAATGATTCATATACATAGTCAATTTGTGGCAAATTAAAAAAAAATAAATTATGAACGCTCTTTTGATAAAATGAACAATATTTCGTTTATTTTATTTCTCTAACCTTCCAGTCATTTCTTTCCTAACTATGTAATTCCAGTTATTAGTTATGTATTCGTATATATATCTACGTGCACGTAATTATGCGTAATTTTTAAACTATTTTAATACATTCTCCCGTCTCTTTCTCACAACCTTTAGAATGTGTATTATAATGTGATTGATTGCTTAAAACAAGATTTTTCTATAATTTCACTTACATGTCTATCCATTGTAATCCTTCGCAATTAATCAGTTCAACAATCTTTCGTAATATATCGTTTACTTAACATACTGTCCAATGAAGATTATACAGATAAAAGTGTGTGTTTGTATGCGATAATAGTTTGAAGCCTGAAATAGATCAAAAACGTCAGAACATTATCGAAGACATGAATATGACCGAAAAACAGAATATTATTTGTTTGATTTTTAATTCGATCATCTTACTTGAAAAATGTTTTAAAATTCAAGATCTGCGTAATATATATTTGACTTTACTGTATAATTATATTACATCTTAACAAAACCCAGAAATTATACCTCGGAAAGTTAGGAAAATGATAACTTGTTTTTTCGATAGAAGTATAATATATAAAGACAATTTTTTTTTTTAAACAGTTAAGCCTTAGCTTAATAAATTTAAACAGTATAATTTGAAGATAGATGGAAAAAATGTAAGGCATGATCATAATGCCAATAACAATGAAATAAAAAAAAATTCTGATATAGAATATATATATATATATATATATATATTGTAACTCAAATATATATACTCTAATATATCACAATATAAAGGAATTTACGATAAACTTCAGTTAAAATTACAAACTTAGATTTCCATGTGAAATTCCTGCAAAACATAGAATCTAATTGTTTTATCTGAAATCTGAAAATTACTATATAAATATGATGATTGAAGGTATATAACAAAAGAAAAGGGCGATACTCATAGTCGGATTAGACACCATTAGTCTTTTAATTTGAAATCAATGTATTATTGCTCTTAAAAAAACAATTCTGAGTGTAATAGGTCGGGTGAATCATTTTAAAATTTCTTAAATTAGTTGATATAGTAGTAAAACCAAATTTCTTAATGAGATAGATTGAACTTTTAATGTTCTCTCTTTCGTAAAAAAAGGCTAATAAAACTTGGGAAAATTTCAAGTGCTTAACTAGTATAAACTTCATTAAAATAATTCGAGACTATGAAATGTACTTAATGGAAGTTCATTGAAATAAGCAATTTCGTAACATTTATACAACTTTCATGCAACTTTCCAAACAAGTTTTGGTTTTTTTTTTGGGCACAAAATTACTTATATTTATGTTAAATTTTCAAGTATGTATATAAAATTTAAAATTTTAGGAATTATCAATTACAAAAATGTATCAAACTATAGTGATTTTTATCTCGTTTTATTAAATTGTAATATTTTTAACTAGTATTTTTTTAATTTTTTTTATATATTAAACTCAATTTTTACTTTTTTCGAAAGTTAATATATATTTATGAGGAACTTTGTATAACGTTACGTAACACTTTTCATCAGTTTTTCACAATGATTTAAGCGTTTTAAAGTTAATGGGATTTCAGTACAGTATACCATGATGATTATAAATAACTTTGACTTCTATAACCATTATGTTATTATATACTCATGTTCATAAATATAATACATTTCAAAACGATACCACGATATGAGCATTTACCAGATACGTGATTTATGTTTCGATGGGTGTGCATTGTATTTAAATATACATTATATTTTGCCCTCGTGTGCTTGTTGCTTTAATGTAATGTCTAACATTTCTTTCAAAAACACGTTTGTTGACATTTTTTTCAATATATTTTTGATTTTTTTGGTGGTGGTATACTAAATCTAGTATTACGATATTGGCGATTTACTTAACGTGTGACACGTCATGGTGTGTTCAATGAACAATGTTCTAAATCAACGTTTCCCTAGCTTAATCATAGGTTTATGGTCTCAATGCATAATATTAAGCATAAATGTATAATACTAAATACACCCATGATGTGTTTGATAACGTGTTATCATATAAGAATTGAATTCATCATGCTAATTTAATATTTGACGACGAAACGAAGTGGGCATGTGTTTATTTTGACATGCTTACGTTTTAGTTTTGAATAGTGAAGACATATATACGTTTAATCGGTACTATCAAATGCCATAATTTTAATAATATTATAATGGCACTACATTTTAATGATGTAAGTGTTAAAAACTGTAAGATACAAAGTTTTAAGGATAATAAAGGATTTGAGAACACGAATGACAAGAAAGTTCGGTAGTGTAAACTTAATATAGGTTATATTATAGACATATTACCTCCATAGGTTTAAAAAAGCTAAATAACACGATGTATACTGATTGTGGAAAATCAACAGACGAATGCAGAACATTCAATGTTATATAGCGAAAGTAGGTAGAAAAAAATAATAGAACAGGAAATCGAAGTGGATTATGATTTACATACCGTTAATGAAATTAGCAGTGTATTAAAAAGCAAGGATATTAGGGATGCAGTAAATTAATACGTGAATGATGTGCTATTATTGAAAAAGGAAAGAAAAAAGAGAACACTTACGAATAGGTAACGGAAGTCCACTAAAATGCTCGAGAGATAAAAACAAAATAGTTTAAAAACTAATATCATATATATTAATATTAAGATATGTTTTATTTTTTATTTTTGTAACTATACAGTGTGTGTCCACTATTGTATAATATTAATTATGATTTAATTTAATCTTAGAATGTGGTACAATTTTCGTTTATAATGTATTATGACTCTACGGTGCTAGGACGACCTACAGGGGGGGGGAGTAGTACTCCTCTTAGACGCAATTCCTTCGTATAAAATATAGCTTAGGTTAATTTTAGTAAGGTAAGTCTATGAATCGTTTAGTGCAAAGCATTTGATTGTAACTGGGAATATCTCATCCTGAAAATCGGACTATTTGACTTGGTTGGAATAGTCTCTTTAATGATACCCAATTCAGATAACTAGAAAAAGGTTACCCAAAGTGGAAAAAACGTGATGACCATTAAAGAGCTAGTTAAGAGCAAAAGACAATCTTGATAAAGAATATCTCCATCAAAATTAGCAAGGAGAGCAGCGGAAAGCTGATTGACTCCCTACTCGTAGCATTTGATGGATGGTCATATTCCACTAACAGACTTGTTTTTCTTTTGAGCCATGGTTTTATTTTGTATTGGATTTATTTAAATTGATATGTAATACAATCTGGGTGATGTTGTTAAAGGGGGATTTTCCCTCCCTTACCCCATAATTTGATGTAAAATCATTAATAAATAATGGCAACTCGCCGCCCAAAGTACTATTTCACGATGTTTCCAGATAACAGAGTGTCGCCGATTTTATAACACAAAAAAAGGTCAATTTATGGTTACAGACCGTCCCTTTATTGAGTATTATTTTTACAATATTTGTTTGAAAAATTGGATAAATACCATACACATACAAGTTGAAACCTCTTTTTATTCGTTAAATGGTATTATTAGTATTTACAGCAGCCACTATCAATGAAATCTGATATAAATACCGAATAAGCTCGTCGTATTAATCTTTGGATGGAATTATTTTGAAGAAATATGACATTCTGGTTTTCGTAAAATTATTATGCCTCCATAACGGAATAATATGATGTATTCTAAAGTTTTAAAATTATTTTTAAGAAAATAAACTAAAAATAGACGAGACTCAATTTTGGCTGCATCATTATGATCGTTTTGAAATTGAAATTCAACAAATATCGTATCTCCAACTATATATCGTTGTGAACATTTGTCAAATATTGTTAATTTTTATAATCAATATACATTGATATGTATAATAGATACAATAATTATACATAAGTTCGTTATATATGTATATATGATAACATAAAAACTAATTAAACAATCTGTTAGTCACTGACAACCACGAACATTTTCCCAACCACACCCATTTCGATTGTTGTATAATTATTCATGCAAATACTTAATACTCAATTATTATGAATTTGTTTTACCCGAAATTCGCATCTCAACAGATTAAATTTGATGGGACTAAAGAAATCTAGATAATTATTATGGACTTGCGAATTTTCTAAAAACAGTTATTACAATCAAAGTTTCAGAAATCATATTGATATGATAAAACAAAAGGGTGCCCATAATACATTACAATAGTTGAAATGGAGAAAAATCATCAACGAAAAGAGTGGCGCTTTTTTTCTTTCTGAATCCACCACTTCTCAGAATAACAATAATACTATGTATCACGTTTTCTAAACTCATATCCCTCTTCTTCCATTACCCTCTCTTCATAGTTCTTAGTTCTAGCACACCGTTAATGCGACCACCGAAAATCGACAAACCAGGCCACCAGTAAAAATTAAAAATTACACACAGACTCGTTTATCGCTAAACGATGTTGCTCGTTAGCCGTTTCATCTTTAGGGTTGCTTCCAGCAATAATAATAACAACGGAGGTGTTCGGATCACACACATGCGTGTGTATATAAATAGGTATTGCGTCAGAGGTGGTGAGCTCATAAAACACTGTGCAGAATTTTAATACAAAGGAGTTGGCGAAGAACATGATGGGTGGCTTATATTGTTTGTATGACGAAGTGCCCATTCGCATAATATTCCCAAAGAGCCCATAAACGGCTCCGAATATATATCTATTTAGTATAATATATATATTAGATACAAAACTTTAAGTGTGTAAATCCACATAATGATTACCACTACCACCGGAACCATAGTCTTATTAGGTAAAACATCACCGAGAATACATTTCTTCAAAATTATTGTCATTCATAACATATATTATATGTACTCGTATACAAGTTTAATATAATCTGAAACGATATCAATACTCGCGAACGTATTGGCTTGCCAAGGCCCCGCGTACAATTTAATTATTGAACAAACGTATACGTTTTTTATTTTACTACACGCATACTTATTAATAACATTATTATTATTATTATAACACGTTTAGTATTGTTAAAACGTGAACCGAGTTATATTGCCACTACGTTTTTTAATATTTCCACTGCACGTTACAAAAATGTTTTCATATTTTTTTTAAATTTTTGTTGGGATGCTCGCTTAAAAGTCGTTGTATTACAACAAAGTACTTAGTACATTAGCTCATGTTAGAGCTCGATATTATTATTACTCTACTACAATTGATTTCAAAACATATAACTGTATAATTTTACGATTATTGAACGGGAAATATTTAAAGGAGCATGTCATTGTAAAATCGGATATACAACTACATTTTGATCGGCTTTACTGCCAACTGGAGTTTTATGACTAATGAATCAATAAAATACTGCAGCTGCAATACGGTGATCTCGAAAACGGCTATCGGACCCCATTCAATTTGTTTTTTCTTCTGAGTACCTTTAACGTGTCCAAGTCACACCGCTAATATTTCGTGTCTACCTATACTATAAAACAACCGTTAAATGCTCATAAATAAATAAAAAATAAATATACAACAAACACTTATCGTAAAAATCAAACGCATATACAACGGATACTATATAAAATTATAATTTTAAGTGTCGGAGAGATATTGTTTTTCAATTTTCGTTCAGAGGATTATTAGCATCGATGAATATAAATAATATTTATATGGTATTATTATGATAATTTAATATATAGTATAGATGTGTGTGTGTGTGTGTGTGCATGTGTGTTATGACGCTTCGGAATTAACCGAAAGTACAAAAACCAGATGTTGTAGTAATCCTCGGGTGATGATTCATCGTTTTTCGAGGGTATCCTATGAAAATCGAACATTCCCGAATATTGTGCGTGTATGTGTATGTGTGGGATAATATTATTACTTTTATTCTATTTTGGTGAGATGCCATTGCCGCGACGACGATTGAGTTGTACTCGTATAGTGTGTAAAACGTGCGCGTGCTTGAAGAAGAAGGTGTTAACATGAGTGATACCACGTCGGCACGGAATCTTATGTTAATTAATGTTAATGGTTCTAACCGCAAGTCTTTTGACGTACATTTACTATACACACATCACATTATCAATAGATCAATTCTAAACCAATGCAAAACAAATTCGATTAATTTGCGAGTTAATTGCTACTTTCATTAAACGGGCAGGCTAACTTTATCATCAAGTCCATTTATAACAACCAATCGCGCACAAAAGTTGTGACAAATTTTTATTTTAATTTGCGATAATACGTAGGAAGTTAGTTCCTTCATAAAGTTTACAAGGATTTCTTAGGATTTGTTTACGTGATGATCTTTAAACGGATGATTCGGTTGAGTTTTGACTAAAATAAAGAATATGTTTAATTTTTCATGCATATTATTTTTTACGCCATAATTTTTTGTATTAGTATAATTAATTTAATTTTGATTTTTTTTTTTTTTATTACTTAAATTATATGAGCTTTATTCAGCATTACAAGGTCGCTCAGATCATTCCTAAATTTGACGATGGATAAACTATTAAATTGTTGAACACATAAGACTATCTATTGGTAAATCTGTTTAATTTTTTGACTGACGTGTTCATAGAATATTAAAAATTTCACCGTGTATGAGTACATTTGGCTTTCACTGGAATATTTTTAAGTTTATTATTTTTTTTGTTAGGGATATAATGTGTTTTATACATATCAATGTAACTTGTGTATATGTAAATCAGATATGTGAAACCTATTTTATAAAAATTATTCTTAGTAAACTTTTAATTCTCTACAGGCACCGAATTTCATTTATTATGGCCATAAATAACGTAAGGTAGAAACGTTTTGTGTACTACGTTGTTTTCATTAATGTCGTCAGTGTTTGTAAACTTTAATCGAATTCTGTCAGCGCACTATTTCTTACATTGTAACGAATGATAATATATAAATATAAGTGGAAGTGATTTGTCGATTTATAATATTTACAGTTTTTTACTTAAAATCAATACGATATTTATTTAAGTATAACTGATGTATCTTACAAAAAGAAATTAAACATTATTAGATTTTATTCTAAGTATGTTTTCATTTGTATACAGCTTTAACTAAATTAATATACAAATTATGAACCAATTTATTTTTATTTTTATTAAAAAATAATAAATACACGTTATGTGTGTATATTATATCTTTATACACTATATTTGTATATTTGTATAGTTTTACTTATCGGTCAAAGGTTAATTTTAAAAAAAAAAATGTTGTAAATTTTATTTATTTTTTTTGTAATTTTTGAAATGTATTATTAGTTTACAAACTTAAAAATATATATTTGTATAAAACTTACCTCATTTCCAATGTTCACATCTACAATACGTCTACAAAACACACAAACACACACACATATATATATTTATAAATATATGTAATGATGTATTTGAGTAGGGTTATATTTGTTTTACAACGTATGTGGGCTACTACAGTTTAATATCATTCACGCGGTGCACTTAATACATAACAGTATTTATCCTCTTCAATAAACTGTTATTTAATTTCAACGTTTGATCTTAATCGGGCTTAATTCGAGTGTAATATGCATGTAGTTACAGCGAGCTGCATTGGGACGAGTATACATTTATAATTTTTAACTATTGTTATCTTCGATTAAATATTAAATTGCATCTCGATCGTATTGAATACGTATCGGTTTCATCAAATTGAAATACGGGTTTGTGCAATTGGTTTGTAAATCCATATAATGGCACATATTCGAAACAGGCCGTAACAAGATTGCGCACTTTTTACCTTTTTACCTGAATCCGTCTATTCATCAAGTTATACATATTTTATTGGATATTCATAGTGAATCATATTTAAAAATATTTAGTATAACACAACAAAATGTTAACAAGCCTCGTAAAGAGAAAGAAGAAAATATTATATTTATAATTGATACTTGGGAAAAATATAAAGATAATGAAATATCGTTAAATAATTATTTGCTAACGTTAAGACCATGTTTTTGTGCTAGAAAGTTGTAATTATTATTTGATTTTTGTCATATTTTAATTTTTTTATATTCTGTAAGACTCGAAATAAATGTTTTTAGATACTTTATATACCATACTTGATATACTCAAACAATAATTATATTATACTAAATTTTTAACTGATAAATATAAGATAAAAAATGTATATTTATATGTTGTATGAGCCACATTATGTATTCAACTACTAATTATATGTATATTATTTTATTTATAAATTATAAGCTTTCAGTTCTCGAACTTTAGTTTGACTCTAAATTTAAAAATGATATGATAAAATTACTGATAATTATAAGGTAAAAAAAAGGTAGAAAGTGCGCAATCGTGTTGTGTTTTTATCAGGTAAAAAGGTAAAAAGTTCGCAATCGTGTTGCACCGTCCGAAACGTTCGTGTTCAACTTTTGCATCTCGTTTTCATTACGTGATGTTTCATACTGGCCTTAAATAGTTCATTCTTTAATCGCTTTATTTTATGTTATATATATATATATATAAAAATTATTTATATCGTGTGAACACTCGCCGGAATTCCAATATACATATGTACATCAGTTCTATCGTATAATGTTATGCGTTATAAAATTGTGGCCAGTGGTTCAAAAACTATGTTATACACGTTTAGTCGTGTTTATAAACTTTAGGTCAGCTACGTTTTCGTAGAAAAGACACATTTTTTTTTTAAAATTTTACAAAATCATGATATTGTATTGATGTGAAAAAACGTTCATTCCCCCCCCCCCCTCTCCGTTCTTAATTAAATATAGTCTAAGTTTCTGTTCATTATAGTCAGAAAGTCAAGAAAAAGTGAACCAAGCAATATTTAAGAAGAATTTAGTTATAAAAGATTTATATTATAAATGCCATATTTAAAATATAGGCATCAGTTTATAAATTGATAGTATAATTTTGATGAAAGATAAAAAAATTGTATGTGAGGCGTATCCTAATAATTTACAGGTCTCTAACCTGGTATTGACGAAAAAACTTCAATTTTATACACTACCTAACTCACGTTCAGTTAACCATTTTTATTATCTTCCAATGTTCTCGTCATCATTCCATACGTATAGTATGTATTTATAGTATTATAAATATATATATATATATATATATATATATATATATCATACACGTAGCATTATCAAAATGCGTTTGTCGAAATGGGGTGGGGACTGACGTAAGAAAAAAACTTATCGACTAACATACTATGATTATATGGATACGTACAACAGTGTATTGCAGTAGTGTGTTTAGAAAGTTTGGAAATCATGAATTTGTGTTGATCGCCATCCACGTTTATTCGCATAGGAGAATAAAATAATAACACATTATAATATGAATAGTATACATTCATAATTTCACATAGAGATAAATTTATCTTCAACTGCTGTACTTAAAAATATATATACATTATTATTTGTTTTATATGATTCTCGGTAAGTTTTCAGAGAGCACATGCAAACAAACACATACTATATGCCACGTGAAAGTTCATTGTGCATAAAGAATTAAACTTTTGTTCAAAGCGAGTGTGACGGTGCTAAAAAGTGCGTTCCATAATAAACAGGTTTTTTTTAGTAAAATATGTATTTATTTATGTTAATACTTTTATGAAATTCCCCGGTCCGAGTAAAATAATCGAATCAAAAAGGTCAATTTTTCATTTTATAATTTGTCGGTTGAATGAATTTGAATGGTTTTTGAAGATTTCGGAAAAGGACCTATTGCACTTCGATATTTGAGTTTATTTGAAAATAAAATTGACTTTATCATTATTTTTTATCATTTTTTTATTCCTATTTGATGGTTAACTTACAAATTGTACAATTTATAATTTTAAACACGCCCAAAAATACGATTGTGTATTAATAACGGTAAACGGTAATATAATATTTTACTTACACCAATATTATTTTCGTATATCAGTTGATGTTTATATGTTATTTTTAGGTTATAAAGTCTTGGTAATTTATTTATTATTTTTAAACTAAAAATAAATTATAAAATATGATTATTACCAAAGAGCAACTAATAATGTACCTAATACATATTGTACAAAATAAATAATGAGAAGTGTTGTTAAAGGTGACATGACTTACTGTTATGCGAAGCTATTTAGAGTTAACCAAAACGACGAATTGTGGTATGACTATACACTTATGAGAATAATCTACGAGTTATGTAACGATATGTTTATTATATCTTTGTTATTATCATTTTCATCGATCTTATTGTAAATAATAGTATAATTAATTGTTTAATAATTGTTTAACTATAGCTAGTAAGTATAACCCATATTTCTGTACTGAGTCCTAACTAGGGAATTTGTTATCAAATAAATAAATAAATAAATGTCTATACTACATATTATTTTTAATATAATTATTTATGAACAGCTAATTTTTTAAGAAAAAACTTGATTTCTGTATCTTCTTTTATTATCCCTGTCATTAAATAGGTATTTTACAATTTTTTCAATGTATCTCTTCGAAAGAAAAATATCCAAATAGTTTTAAATTTAAAATGTACTGAATACTGAAATAAATTGTATGTAATACTGAAATGTCTTATCAATGTATATTAGATAATAATATAGTTTTGGTAATTAATTGTAAGTGGTTGCTACGTCTGAGGAATTACTTTTTTTTTGCATTTTTAGTAAATGTATGATTTTAAATATTTAAGCATACTTTTGAATTTTTTTCTGTTTTTTAAATAATAGCGTAACTCTTCATTATTATTG